>WAAG01036531.1:306-11553 GCA_013390105.1 Tichodroma muraria | reverse complement strand
TTTTGGCCACAACTCTACCAAACCACTGAGCTAGCAGCATCCTACCTGGAACATCTTTCAGTTAAGTGGGCAGAGCTCAAATGCAGAGCATTCCTGATTTAATGCTCTAGAGAAAAAAAGCCTCTTCTAAGGCCTGGCAGAAAGCACTACATCAAAAAATCTGCAGCTTTATATAGTGCAGATTGGCAAAACCTCTGCCAGGGTCTGAACTGATAGAAGAGACTCTTGTCTATTAAGCCATCAGTTCAAAGCACATCTATTACATAAGCACATACAAGGTATTGCAGTTACCAAATGCTGTCTTCATATTGAGGCATAAATTACACACATTGCACATTGGGGGTCTGGTCACTAAGAAGGATTAGGTGGTGTATCAAAATGGGTCTTCAGTGCATGAGCAGTTATAGCACCAATAAGTTCACATTTGACACATAACAATTCTGTTTCTCAGAATGCCTTTTTTCAGTGGTGCTGATCTATTTGTTAAAACAACGCTACCAGATTTCCTATACAGTAACAGAATGATGAAAAAAGTCCCTTTGTCAGAGGATTTCAAGTGTCTTAACTCTTAAATCACTAGATACAAAGATGAAACCAAACCCAAAAAAAACCCTACAACCACCCATTATGTGGTAATCCATATAAATCATTTTACTTTTAGCAATGCTGCCACATGCTACAACATAGCTTCTTCTGAAATAATAAATCTGACAAACATTCTAGAATCTGTTCTCTTTAGTGGACCTGTTCAAGTAGTTTGAGTGCATGCTATTCATATAAACACCACGCAGACATCCATTTTTTATTCTTAGTGTGTTTTTATTCTTATTTTGTATTCTTACACAATTGTACTATTTTAGAACACTGTACTTATCTTGAAGACACTACCACTCATGTGTCATGTTTTCAGACTGAGATTGAAAAAGTTAAAAAGATGGCAGAATAACATGTCAAGTGACGGGTAAGAAAACCCAAACCTTCAGCAATTCAAAACACACTGGTGTGATGAAAAAATTGAAGGGGTTGAGGCTCATCTTTTCACCAAAGTTCAATACTCATGACATCTTTTGTGAAATTACATATGGAAAAAATAGGATAGGTTTTTTTCCAGAGCCTTTCCCATTACCCACCCCTTCATGCTTACAGCAAAAGCAACATTGCCATGGCTTTCCCCTTCATTTCTTATATTAATTCCTGCTATCAGCAAAAACAATCATCCACTGTAATTCCCACTACTTTGGCCATGCTCAATATTAGTAACTAATAAACTGTTCCATTTTTCAGCCACAGTTACCTTCTCATTTCTGTAACATGCCTGCATATGCATTTTCTCTCCAGGATTTCTAGGAAAATTTTCTGAAGGAAGACAAAGGACTAAGAAACTCTCTTTATCAAAGACTTGCGTACAGTAGAAACGGATGGATAGCCAAGCTGCTCTCATATGACCACATCCTTTTCAAAAGCCAGCTCCCTACCCTCTTTTTCCAAAAAATATCCACAAACAAGTAAATCACTCAATTCCCCAGAATATTCTATAAAGAGAAACCATAGAAATACCTGTCATAACTGACATAAAGCATGAAAGAAAACTAGCAAGAAAAATATAAAATGTAACCCTCAGGAAAGCCATACTGTATACAGGCAAGCTCCAAAATTATGCTTCATCATCTCGTCTTTCTCTGAAAAGAACTCCAGAGTAAATACAGGCAGACTAAATTCTGCAGTCTCTCCAATTTTCCCATTGTAGATAAAACATGCTAGCAAGCTGGGGACAGTGTGTCTGAAAATCCATAGCTGGATTTAAAACTGAAGCATTTATTTTAACCATAAAATCTGTATTCTCTTAGCTACATCAAACATGACAGATTTTGTACTAACAAACTGTACAGATTTAAAGAAGTGGGTTTTTTTAATTTTTGCTAGAAAATTAACAGGAGACATAAAATGTACATATGTGCCAAAGTACTTTTTTTATTGAACAGTATAATCCTTCCTCTGTACATCTGAAGCTGCCCTTTGTATCTAAACTTACTCTAGAAACTTGAGAAAACACAGGCTGTCACCTCATAAAAAATGCACGTGTGTTGCCATGCTTGCCCTGCAGCACACATCCTGGAAGGAACTCAAATCCAGTTAAATCACTCCTCTAGCTCCTAGACAAAAATACAAAACATTTCCTTTGCCTGCTGGGCCCCCGAGTAGTGAGCAGAAGGGAGGAACTCCTTTATAACTGGAGGAAATGGGGCAAACCTGCCAAACATACAGCAATGAAAGAGGCAACGTGTATTTATGCAACACATAAGCAAAGCACAGCAAGTAAGTCCTTAATAAAAGAATAACAAAATAGAGGTAATAGATTTTGTTATAATGAACCATTTTGTCACGCCAAACACAAAACTGATCTGTCAACTGTTCAGTTTAAACATTTTGGAAAACATGCATTTCTCTGCAACAAAAAGATGGTAACAAATAACTCCCCAAAAGTAACCCATTTGCCTTCCTGCTGTGAGCAAATTTTCCCTCCTCATGGATTTTCACTTGTTAGCTAAGTCAAAAGACAGATGGAAAATAAGGTAGAGTTTGGTACAAATCACCAGAAGAAAGGATACAATACCCTGACTGAAAACAGGATATGTGGATTGATATGAAAGACTAATGTTGGTATCCCAGAGTAAAGAGCAGCTGCTTAACTTGGAACATTCTTCCTTGTCCTTACTGTCCCCACCAGATGATATAGATATTATTTACTTAAATACAACAGTTCCATTTGTTTGCCTCATTTTTAAAAGTTATCCTTTAACACCTTTTCTGAAGACAGAGACTGCAGTAGCAGTGTTCAGTCCAGTAACTCAACTCAAGCCTCTCCTGATCTGAGCCATGGTAGGGTCTCTTCACATTCACTCAAGCAAAGTGCAGCTCTGTGTCCTAATGTGACTAAGAGCATGTTCTAAGATGAAAAAAGGCTGCAATTTACAGAAAATTATTGAAATCTAAATCTGCAAACTGCTATCCTCATTAAAAAAAACTATTAAAACACCAGTTGGGGAAAAATGAATTTTCTATTTACTCAGGCAGTTTCTGCTATTCCTGTTGGAATAACATACCACAAGATGGAAACACAGCAATAACGTTATCTACTGCCAATGTCCTGAAGGTCTGAGAAGGGTTACGTTATTTACCAGCAATGAAAGAATAATTAAATACTACGCACAACTCAAGTTCCGTAAACATTTTCAGTCCCTTATATCAACCTCATTGTTTTAAATGCTTCACTGGTTAAATGCATAATAAAACAAACTATTTCAGTTTGAAGGGGCCCAGTGATCTTGTAGTTCAGCTGTCTGACCATTTCAAGGCTGACCAAAAACTAAAGCTTGTGGTTAAGAGCCATTGTCCAAATGCGTCTTATGCAGTTAGGCTTAGGGCATTGACTACGTCTTGTAGAAGCCTGTTCCAGTGTATGACCACCCTCTCAGTGAAGAAATGCTAACATGCAGTCTAAAAACCTCCCCTGGCACACCTCTGAATCTCTCCACCACTGGATCCCAGGGAGAAGAGCTCAGCACCTCCCTGTGCACCTCCCCTCCTCAGGAAACTTGAGAGAGCAGTGAGGACATCCCTCAGCCCCCTTTTCTTCATACTATACAAATTCAAATTCCTTAGCTGCTCCTCAGAGGTAACAGGATTACACATACCATTTCTTCAAAAGAATAATTTATTGCCCTAAATGACAATACAGTTCATTATAAAGACTGGAAACAAAATAGCACCACAGGAAAAAAGAAGTCTGAGAGAAGGAAAAAGATACTGACTTGTTAATTAAAAAGCTTTACTTTACCAGACTGCTGTCATTGTAAGTGGAGCATTCCTTCTTCAACTTTCATTCATGCCCAGCAAGTTTCATCAGAAGCAGTACAGGGCTGCCTGTTCAAGACATACCCCATACAAGGTGACTATGGACACCACTCATCAGCCCTGCCCAAATGGAAACTGGTGATACACACTTTATTGCTACTGGAAAACTAAATACAAGAACTCTGTCACAGGTGTACCCATAAATAAAGCATCTTCCAAAACAAGTGCTCCCTCTGTTGCTGGACAGAAAGGAAATAGATAAACTGCACGTATCCTCAGCATGACAACTCCGCAGGTTTCTGTGTAAACCTGCAGTAAAAGATAGTTTTGTGTTCTGCATGAAGTAGGAAAAAATACTGCTTTCTCACTTTCAGAAATCTCACCAGATTTAAAGACTCTGGTTACCTCAAATAATTAAGATACAACTGGCCAGAAAGTATTCCTACATTCCTCATTCCTCACAACCAATAATGATCTTAAAAATACTAAAGAAAATATGTTTAAGTGATCCTCTTATTAGGTAATGTGATTACCAGCAGTTCCTAAACCAATCTATTTTTCCAATGGCTTTATTTCAAAGTTACTCTAAGATACAGTTCATTGCTATCTTTCAAAAAAGTAGTATTTAAAATCTCCATTTAAGCTAAAAGGAAAGACCATGCAAGAGTTAATACAGGTTCTCTCTACTGTGCCCTAGGTGTGCTAGTTCGCATGAGCTAATTCAGTATCACCATTCCTCCCAGAGAGTACATACCATCAAGGAGAAATCATACTGTACCTTCCCCAACACCAGTTTAGGATTCTTGCTTATCCCTCTCTATAGAAGCCCAGTTACTGATGCAGGAAATGGTGAGATTATTACTGACAGAACTTGCTTCCTGATGCTGACTCTCCTTTTTGCCTTCCTCTGAGCAACCCTTAGCAGAGCAAAGACAGGTTATAAGAGAACTGGGTCTGTCTTCAAAGAGCAGCACAACAAAAACTGCAGGGAGGAAGAACAAACACCCAGAGAAAGGACAGCTCTTGCTGGATCACACTGTGCCATTAGAACAATTCTAGCCAGAACATCCTTTACTGCAATCAAAATGGCTTTGGATTTAGATAAAGGACACAAGGAAAGGAACAGGCAAGGAAATATTCAAAGAGAGGGAGTACAAAAACTTTCTGGATTCTCTTTTTCTATGCAACAGTCCCACCAGCAGCCCTGACCTTTGGCAGTGGGCTCTCTTGGAGTCCAACAGTGTGTCAGTCTGCCTCTGGTTTTTGTCAAATAGTTTTTATAGTCACCATTTTGGTCCAAATAGAAGGTTTTTCTTAGATATGGAAGCCCACATAATTCTTGAGCATACAGATAGCGCTTCACAAGAACAGTGGTGTCCTTCAGCAACTCAGACCACACTTGAAAGTATACTTTCAGATTTTGGGCAGGGGAATTCCTAGCCAGCAGCTAAGAAGGGTCTCAACAAACTGTCACAGTCCTCTTTTCCTTCCCCTTTTTCTTACCCTCTTCACGATGCTGCTTCCAGCCTTAGCAAAGACAGAATATCCTATATAGAAATTACAGCCACACATGGTAAGAAGCCACAATACACTCAAGTCATAAATTATTTTTCCTTCTGATCTGCTAGCTGTTCAGGAGAAAAACACTCATCTACCATCTTGCAGTAGTGCAGGCAGACAAAAGTAGGCACATTCTGAAGATGGAGCTACATTACTGCCAGTGAGCAGAAACAGGTTTCCCTGCATAGCTCAGCATGATTTCAAGAGAAGAGAGATCCATGAAAGGAAGATTTACCGGATAATTAGACCAAAAATTTTTAGAACACTGATCAGAGTTCTCATCTAGCTCCCTGAGGGTAATGAACCATTTGAAAGGCATCATTTTAAATACTTATCTTTTAGATTTGTGGGGAAGATCAGCAATGCAAACACAGAAATGTTATTCTCTCAATTCTTATACAAGTATATTTAATCTTATACTTACATACAATGCTGGTTTGGGTCTTTGCTCTTTCCATCCCTCTGATTTTATAATCAATTCTTTTTTCTTGTGCATATAGGAAAGAAATTGTCTTTCTCTACTGGAAAGGCTGATCACAAAAGATTTTTAGCAATGACTGATATAAAGTAAATAGAATCTGTACACCTCCTTTCAAAGAAAAGGTTATTTTTGTCTGTTCTGACACAGAGAATAAATCCTTCACTTCTAGGGCAACAGATGACAAGAGACTAACCAGCAGACTATACATATGAAACATTATATTACTGAGAAAATGTCTCTTCACACAAGTCTGCCTTGCCCACATTTTAACAAGAACTTGCTTAACAAGAACAAAAATCTAAGTTTGTTAACAACTGCAAAATGGACACCAAGGTTTTTGGATTGTTCTGCAAAGCGGCAGCAGTCAGCATCAGATGATCTGTTCAATTTCAGCACAAAATTGCCTTTAACATACAAGATTTATCTTGCTGGCAAAGGTAGCTGAAATGTAGACTCCCTGCACTCATTCCTGCAGTAGGCCTGGCCACAGCAGGAAGTCTGTCCTGAAGAAGGTTAATTCAGACTGACCATACACTGAAGTGAGCTCTTGATTGCCAGTTTGACAGTGGACGTAAGTCAAGATGCCAGTGCAGCCTACACCCTGCCTCACTCCTGAGCAGCGTACTGAGAGCCTACCACTCCAGGGAAGCCTGCAGCAGGAGACCAGGCAGGAGCAGAACACACACCAACATGCCTCAGGACTTTGGGCAAGTCAATAACTGCAGAAGAGTAGCTACTTCTCTTCTGTAGCTTCTTAGCTAGCTTCTGTAGCTCCTTAGCTACAGAAGTCATGGTGCTTAATCCTCTAAGCAGAGTCTATTAGAGTAGTAATTATTAATATAATGAAGTAGCAAGAATAGTATGATCATCCAAAATTACTTATAAAAGTATTAGTAAAGGCTGGATTTTATTAATCAAAAAAACAGATTCTAAGTTCTCAGCTATTCAGAAGGAAAGTTCTCAAGGCTCTGCCTTCCTTTACCACTGTTTGTCGGAACAGAGCTCGTAAAGACAAGGTGCATATTTTATTGAGTCCAGCTCCATACATGAATCTATTCAAAAGTTTTTTAGAAATGAATAGCTCAATTTCCCTGGATTTGATGACATCACATGCTTGGGTTTTGTTACTTATGCCCCCTCCTATATTACCTTCCTGAAAGTAAAAGTAGACTGCAAACAGAAAATGAAGGCATTCTGTATAGAATCAGTCATTCATCATGAGAAGCTGCTACTTAAGGGCTGACAGTGGTAGATGTGAGGATCTGAGAGGTATTCAAAGGTACTGATATGCATTATAGGAGTTTTAATTTTTAGATAGAGACAAGCTCCTCTAGCAAGTCTACTAGGTTTATTCCCGAGCACAGCTGGAAGCCTTGTCAGTCACTTGTATCACTTGGGTTGGCCATGTCAGACACATAAGCATAGCAAGAGGTAATGACTTTGTTGAAGGCGGCAATCAGATGAAAGTTGCCATGAGTTTGCTACTTGTGTAAGGACAGAACTGTTTGCCTGCCCAGACTGAAAGAACAAACCAAATTCTGAATTTATGCCAAAATGTTCTTGCCATTATACAAAATAAGCATCAAACAGACAAGTACAACATTGTATTCCTAAAAGGCAAGCGAAAACAAATTTGCAGAGCACAGAAGGGTACGGACCATGATGTTCTATGGCCAATAAATAATCAAATTAAGTTATGAACTGAAAATGCTACTGAAACAGCAGAAAATACAGAAGGTTTAATTTCAAAACATGAGGAAATGCCTTCAAAAGAGTAAAGTGCTTACTTTTTAGTTGACCAAAGGAAAACACAGGACTAGAGAAAGTAAAGATGCCATTCCAAAGTCTGTACCCTACTGAACAGGGTTCATAAAATATGTTCTGATAACAACATTTCAAAATAAATGCTTGAAAACATTATAGTGTTGGTCCTCTTATCTCAGTGCAGTGTGCAGTGCAGTACTGCACAGAATGAAGTTTCTATTCAAAGGATACTTGACAAAAAAGAACATTATCTATGAATAAGAGTCTCCTGGAGATATCTTTGAGAACTTCTTTGTGTTTGTAAATTATCTGAAATAGTCCTTATATACTGAGACATTTATATAACCAGTCCCCTTCCCTACATTCTCAAAAAAGCCTCAAATCACTGCTTGTACTCTTTGCAGAGTAAAATTCTATGCCTGTATTTTCCCAATCCCTGAAAAATTATGACGTTCTCTCTGGAACATAACAATTTGCTCTTCTGCCAAAAAGGAAGCCATCAACCACCAGTCAGTTTTTCAGCTTCCCTTGGCTCATTCACCGACTCTAGACTGGTACATCACCATCTTCATTTTGCTCTTCAAGGATGCTCCACCTATGAAGCTCTACAGACATTTCATTGCTGCAGACAACCAGCTGCATTTTATGGATAGAAAAGACATACTCCTTTGTGAAGAAATCATGTGGTTTTAATGTTTTACTCATTCTTGCCTTGAATGCTATCTGAAGACAGAACATCCTTCTTCTCTGCTTGGCAGCACTGCCTTTCTTCACACCAGCTTTGCCTCGGTTTTTAATCAGGATGGCAATACAGAATGTGGAGACAAAAGAAAAATAGTAGTATGAAGAAATAGAAACAGCACAACATCACAAAAGCAAATGAGAGTTGAACATGCACCTGCCTATCTGTGCACCCCCCAAGAACACTGAAGAAACCAGTACATCATTTTTATTGAAGACCTGGCAAGGAAGTGCCATAAATTCACCACGACAGGTGACATTGCTAGTTCAGTGCCTCCTTTTGAGGGGGAGAGATCAATTCAAGCACCTGCAGATCCTCATGCTTGACCTCAAGAGCAAGTACACAGGTCAAAAACAATTCTCAAGAAAATATGACAGGCACAGTATGTGACAGCATCAGAAAGGTGAATTAGCCCAAACAAATCTTTGATGCAATGGTTAAATGGAAAACACAGGATACCTTATCCATGCAGATAATTGGGGAATTATAAGTTCAGATGGGGATTAATACAGGTATTGTAAGAACAACAAAGAACCTTAATGGCAGACAAATCATGTTATCCTTAGGAAAAAAATAGCAAACCACTGAGCTCAAAAGTAGGGGGCAGACTACTCTGTGGTTCGAATTACTTATTCCCAGTAAATTCAATCCAGTGCCAGTTCATGCAGTGCTCTGGCAAGGCTGATCACTACAACAGCCACAGCAGTATCAAGGCTGCCATTAAACTGAATTACAACAGCTAGGCAAAAAAATAATCATTGTGAACGCAATCAAATCCGTAAAGTTGTGATGTGACAAAGGAGAGACAGGTAACCCATCAACAACTACACTGTCTGTGTCTACGGAAGAGATTCGACCAGATCAGAAAAGGTTAGGGAATTCTGCTGCAAGGATATACAACTACAACATTACTTGATTCAATTTTTCTTAAAACGTGCAGGAGGCCAGGAAGCCTTTTGTACCTCACAATTCTTAATTAGTCCTCGCATCTTTTGCATATTTATAATGAAGTGCCGTCATCTTTTTCCTTCCTGGAAAAAAAAAATTTTACTCTGCTCTGGCAGTGTAAAAGAATTGTCAAAGTCAGATTTGTGACCCCTTAGGCCACCAAAGCAGTAACAAGATGATTTTAAACAGATTAGAAATTAATTCATTCTGCATTTACTTGCACCCTTTACCTTCAGTCTTTGAAGCTTAATTCAGCTCTTTTCATCTGAACTTCTCGAATTTTATTTATATTTTTCCACTACTGAGAAGCTTAGATGACAAAATTACTATTCCAGGTTCACAATATAATATAGTTAGAACACTCTAAAGTATGCTTAACTTTAAGCATGCATGTGAGCAGCCCTACTGACCTTGATATTCTCATGTCTAATGCACTTTGTTGAACTGCAGCTACAAAGACAAGCTATCATGTTTCTTTACCACAAAAAAAGAAGTGTCTTACTCTTCAGCTCAAGCACGCAATCAATTGCTCTGTCTGGTGCCATTATCACAGCCAGCCTTCCTTCCTCAAATGTTTTACACATGCATTGTATAGTGGTGGAGAAGCATAATAACAATAATAGAGTTATCAGTCTATCTAAAGCACTCAGTAGTCTATAGGAACAATAAGCAACTCTGAGTACTGAATTATGAAAATTTGGACTCTTCTGCATTTGCATCAAGTACCAAATCCTCTCGTCTTCTGACAAGCTATGAAAAGCACTTCTTTCAACTTCTACCTGATACAGACTCCATTCACTCAGGCAGTTTAATTTCAAGCCTCTCTAACCTCTCCTTGATTGTCAAGCAGGGGGAGGTATACTTCAACCCTCTGGAGACCACTAGATTTGGAGGAAAACAAGGGAAAAAATAGGGACTGTTTCAGACATGACTTTCTCAAAGTATGTAGGTACTTAGAAACATAGAAAGAAGCTTTTCTAGAGATTATGACAATCAGGGAAAAGAAACAAAACAGGGAAAAGACACAGCTGGTCCTGGACAACAGAAGGAAGAGTTACAGGAACTATTCTAATATCAAGAGAGACATTAAGAATCCTCCAGGTGAATTAAGGCGTATAAGTATTTCCTTGGTGCATAGCACACCTCATTGGATACCGTAAGCATATATACAAAGAGAATATTAAAAATAGGGATTTTGCATCCAAATCCGTTCCAAACAGTTAAGAAACCCTGGACTGTAGTCACAAAACACTGACCACTGACATACTGCCTTGTTATGGATACATTCCTCAAATTACCTTCACCAGTAGTAAGACCCTGCTCAAGGCAGTCTTTCTCTCACAACACTGTACAGAGAAGCAGAGCTTTTACAACATATTCACCTGACAGCTATGATACATGCAAACAAGATGGTAAGGTGAATATATTCAGGACACAGTGACATTCCTCAAAGTCTTCACCCCTCGAAACAATAGGAAGATTCATCGCATCTCCATGCTCTGTTTGCTTAGCAAAGACCTGCAAATACTGAAGGAATAAGAGCAACAGCAACACTGCAACCTGCAGCATACAGCTGTGCTTATGCAATACTCAAAGGCCAGCAAATTTATACTGATGCCATTCTTCAATTTGTTAAAAAAGCTTTGACTGCTTCAATAACAAAGAATAGCACTAAACGTAGCACGGCAGGGTCAAATGAATTAGGGGCAATAAAAGCGACATTAACAGAATGAAAAGCAAAGTGACTGAAAAAACCTAATCCTCTAAGAAGAAAGTATCTTTGGCCACACATAGAAACACCTCTCCTTATTTCTGCCAAAGGCAATGCCAATCCATACAATTAAGGTAAAAGTCTGGGTTAGTTCAATGACCTAGAAGAGTTTAACCAGAGCGCTGT
>WAAG01036530.1:3508-21008 GCA_013390105.1 Tichodroma muraria | reverse complement strand
CACTACTCAGCATTGGGTCAGAAGAACTTCAAGAGGCCCTAACCTCCCACTGTGTTGTAACACGGGGGGAGACTATTATCCGAACAAACACGGTGGACAAAGCAGCGGACGTGCGAGATGCCATGTCTAAAGCACTTTATGGCCGGCTCTTCAGCTGGATTGTAAATCGTATTAATACGCTGCTTCAGCCAGATAAAAATATATGGCAAGTTACACATCACTGAATCATGTGTACTTACTGTGCATATGTCTCATGGGTTCATCTATTTGTATATTTTTGATTTCGCAGAAAGAGTGCTGTGTTTATTTTGGCTAAGGCTTCAAAATGGCTTTCATGCTGTGATACTGAATCCTGTTTCCAGGACATTAAGCCCATCATTTTCAAAGAGCTGAATAGAATTTAGCTACTGAAGTCAATGGAAATTGGGTGGTTGAAGTGCTGTACAATTTTTTTAAAAGATGCTTCCTAGGTAGTGAACATAAAAATCATACAAAAGGCTGATAAATAATTGAAGTACACTGAAAAACTTCAGTATGTATTCACAGTTCTTACAGTCCCCTTGCTTTTGTAAGCAGGTAATAAATGAAGATTTCAGATTGTTATTGTGCTGCTACTTGGGATGCGATTATTTTTTTATTTCTTATAATTACAGAAACATTATATTGTGCATCCTTGTGATTTCATTGCCAGGCACTGATCTGGCTGGTTTGATCTTTTGATGAAACTGTAGAGATTTTAGAAACAAGGGAACTTCTCAGGTGATGTGAAAATGCCTCTGATCTGAGATCTCTACTTGCTACTTCGCTATGTCATATAGACATATTCTCTTCCATTTAATGCAGTTCAGGTAGTGACTGAGTGTACTTGAGTTAGCACATGGACTTTTAACAGTCTAGCTTGTAACAGCAGCAGATTTGGTAATTACCCTTCTGAATGAGTGTAGCAAAAACATACCACTAAACCTTGACACCTTTTCTCTGCCTGGAAGAGCAGACAGTAGATTTTATTTGGGATCTGCCTACTGAACCCCCTTGTTTCAATATGGCTGCTAAGTGTCTGTTACTTTGTACCTATGATTTTCCTGCCTTCATGGAAATTTGCAAGAAGCAAGTGGAAAACAAAGTCTTAGCAATGCTGAACAAATGCACAAGTTGTTTTAGGTACAGACATACTTTTCCTCCTTTGTTTTTGCAGCAGAGTGAATCAGTTAAGCAATTTTAGCTACCAAGTTTTTTTTTATTTTAACTTGGTCTTACCCATAATGAATTTTGTTTGTATTTTCAAATGCAGCAATGCTGAAAGTGGGATGAATGTTGGGATACTGGACATATTTGGATTTGAGAACTTCGCAAGAAATTCTTTTGAGCAGCTGTGCATAAATATTGCTAATGAACAAATCCAGTTTTATTTCAATCAACATATCTTTGCACTGGAGCAGGTAAATTAAACTCTGTTGAGGTCTAGCTGAATCCAGGGTCCTACACCATAATCATATTCAGGAGAACTTCATAAAATGAATATGTGATTTAAATGTGAGATAATGACATCCTTCTGTTGAAGTTTTGTAAATAATGTTGTTGAGGCCTGTAGAGCATTGCTGTGCATCATAAATACCCTAGTGACGATGTTGCTTTTACTGTTTTGGTACTAAAACTGTGCTGGTGACTTTTGTAGATGGAATATCAGAGTGAGGGAATTGATGCCACTACAGTGGAATACGAGGACAACCGTCCACTTCTAGACATGTTCCTTCAGAAACCCATGGGTCTCCTGTCTCTGCTAGATGAAGAAAGTCGATTTCCTCAGGCAACAGACCTAACTTTAGTTGGTATGTGCAAGTAAAACTCTGGGAAAGGTCTGGGAAATGAAAAATGTATTATAAGTGCATTGTCATCTTTATTCAAGTTTTCCTATGCTATTTGTCCTGAGGCTGTGTCATTTCATTTGACATTCTAAGTATATTTTTCATTGTGCTTCATCATTTTTCTCTGCTTACATTTTTTTGCATTTTCAATTTGTAAAAGTTGTCTTAAGTATCAGGTGGCAAGGGCTTATTGTTTTTCCAACGTTAGAAGGAGACATCCTGTGTCTTGTCCATGTATGTGGGGTACATCAGCAGTATTTATCCCCATTTACTGAAGGGAAGGCTGACATAGTAGAATCTTGTATCTAGGACCACCCTGTGAGTAGCATTAGTGTTGGAAGTAAAATTTAGACCTCCCAGGCTCCTAGGCCCATGTTTATCCAATTAGAAAATACTGCTTCATTCCAGATTATCTTGTCATAAATAGGAAGTGTGTGTTATTTCTGGTGTGCCGTCTGGCTGAGTATTTCCTTGTCTTCATGTGTATTTTACATACATTCTGACAAATTTTGGTGCCAGCTTTAAAGTATGCAGCGCACGCCATGTTTAAAGCTGTTGTCTTGCGTTTATTTACTGGAGCTGCATTTTTCCCTGTGATATGAAACAGAGTTCCATTTCCTTCAGTGGAATGTACCACAGAGACCCAAACTGTTAGAGAAAAATAACAATTTCCAGTTAAATTGCACAATACACGTGCAAGATTTTTCACTGCTGCTAGGCTGAGCTGAAACTGGTATTCAGGTCACAGATAGAATGAGTACTATGGTTTCATTCTGCTCCTTGTCTTGGTTTGAAACATAGATGTCTTCCAAGGAAGGCAGGAACCTCCTTTGGAATGGAAAATATGACCTCTTTCCCACTGAATTATTATTATAACTTTGAAATTACGGGGCTTTCAGGCAAAGATATGGGAAAAGGAATACCAGTTGTCTACTAACATAATGCATCCGTATGGCAAGGCGAACAAAGCGCGGNTGGGACACTCCAGGGTAGACCTCCAGCACTCCTCCTTTGTGTACTAAAGTTGCCTGCCTCCCTGTGGGTTGTATAAATCAGTTAATACTGAATATTGAACTTCTACTTCCATAGGTACTTTCCCTGGTCCAGTGCTGATCAGCCTTACTGCTGATCTGTACATAGCACAGCAGGATCCCTCAAGCAGACAGCAAAGTGGGATGTTTTGCCCTGTCCAGGTGTGCCAGACAATCATTAATTCCATCACTCTATCCCAGCCCCCAGAAATTCCAAACTTAGTTATTTTTGCTTTAAATACAAGCTCAAATAAATGGTAATAGAAAGAAAAACCTAACAAAAATATTAATGGATTCTAACATTAGAAAAAATATTTTGATAATATTTTCTGATGTACACAGCATGACAGAGAATGTTGTCAATTGATTCTAGTCTCAGGTCTCTAGTTGCTTGTTCAGGTAAATTAGTATAATAGCAAGTTTCACAGTATAAACACTAATTCTTATTAACATGGGTTCCTCTGGATCCTTCTCCTTTCCAGGGATGTTTCCTTGTCTCAGCAGGCAGGAATTGCTACCTGGGCCCGCAGTGTTGAACAGACAGCACTAATTTCATTACAAAATATTAAAGAGCCTACAAAATATCACAGGGCATAAAAGACGTTTTTCTTAGAAACTGGTGTTCGTTTTTCTGTCAGCTCTTTAGGAAAAAGAAAGTCTCCTTAGAAGAGGTTTTATAGAGAGGCTTCTTTTTTTCTGTAGAAGTCCAAGGTACATGAGAGACAGTTTCAGACTGAGCATATTAACATATCCTTAAAACGTGATGCGCAAAGCTAAATGAATGCAGAAAGGAAGATAGAGAAAATACAAACAGTAGGCATTTAAGTGACCATGGTACATGCAGTTTTGAATGTACCTATGTATGAGAAATAAACTCACCCCAAACACTGCATATACATAAGTAAATTCATAGCAAAATATGAGAAATTGTCACATCTTCTCGTTGTGTCTTCCTACTTAATATTTTTCCTTGAACAAACACATCCACAAACAATGATGTTTGAAAGACAGTCTTACTTGGCTAGTTTAAAATGAACGGTTCTGTTCAGATGTGACAACTTGGTATTTCTGAGCAATCTGATAATATATTTTTATAGCAGTTCTGACTTCTTGAGCAGCAATTTAGCAAACTAATTAGGATGAAGATTGTAGTTAATCACTCTGTCGCTTATATGAACGTTTTTTCTCAATGTGTAGATAAATTTGAAGATAACTTACGCTGCAAATACTTTTGGAGACCAAAAGGAGTGGAACTGTCATTTGGTATTCAGCACTATGCTGGAAAGGTAAGGTCATGTGATTTTTATTTAGTTCAAGTGATAGTGGTATGGTCATCACTTGTTTTTATCCAGAGTTTCTGCTTTATGGGTTTTTTCCCTCATTTTAATAGAAAAAATGATGAAGTTTATGCAAACATACACTCTACAATGAAATTTTTATGTGTAGCAGTCCATTTTGGAGCCCATCCTTAGGGCTCTTACACAGATTGTGTAGACAGTAAACATCTTTTTTCTGCAAGAAATCTGGCCTCAGAAATGCCAGTACTACAATCATTTCAAAGGAGTGACTTGGGAGCCAAGGGCAGGCTACGTGCTTGGTAAGAGCATGTGAATGCCACAGTAGTTCTGTGTAAGAGTGTATATAAAGTATATTCATGGATAGCAATGTAAACCAGTATCTGTAACAGAACTTAAAATCCTGTAGAGTGCATTGGAAAGATTGGGACTTGCTAGTAGAGATGTTTTCTTGTGCTTTGTGACACCTAATTTCTTTTGTTCTCAGAGGTTCACGTTCACATATTATTTTATATGGGAGCCATATACCATGAGCTTTGCTCACGAGTTCAGGCCCAAATATTTGTTCATAAACAAAATCGAAATAACTATGTTTTATATAGTTATTGGTTAAGTCTCATCTCTGGATCATAATAAGACTTCAAAAATTTAAGATATATTCTAGTGACTTCGGTCAGGCTTTCTGTCTTGTTAAGAATAACTCTTAAAATTCACACAATTTTAGTTAGTTCTTCATACACACATGGCCAAATAATGAAAGCAATACTGGCCAGTTTTCTATTGCTGGAGAACATTCAATTTCTGTATAAATTAATGGATTCCAGGGAAATTGGGCTACAGAGGAATATTGCAAGTGATAATAAAGCAGCTCTAAAAATTATTGTAATTAAACAAAATTAAAAATTAACTGCTTCTTATATTAATACAAATATACAGGCATTAATTTCTAATCAAAATGGTTAAAGTAATTGAAATAATGTTTTGTTTTCCTAAGATGATTTTCATTGCCATGAGAAGCTGTTTTAATGTACTTACATTGTGTCCAACTTATTACTGTTCCTCCAGCAGGTCTTCTTATAGATTACAGGTTTGATGCAGAGAACCATTTCTTACATCACACATAAATGATCAACTTGAGCTTTGATGAAGTGTCTCTGTTGGATTGCATCATGCATGGAATCGTTTGACACGGCCGAACATAGCACAACAGGATTTAAGCCATTTAACCCAATTTGATGTGCAGTGGCATTCAATAAATATAGGTGCTCTGTATAGCCAATTTACATTCTGAACACACTCCTATAATTCACTTTTAAGTCCTTTGCAGATAATTCATTTGCTTGTCAGGCCAAGCTAGCTGATCTGCTTGGTCATCCTGACTGTTCACATTTTAAAGAACATAATAGGTTTTGGGTAACCCTTTTTGTCAAAATTTCTGATTCTGTTTTCCCACACTAGGTATTATACGATGCCTCTGCGTTCCTTGAGAAGAACAGAGACACTCTTCCTGCTGATGTAGTGGTGGTGTTGAGAACTTCAGAGAACAAACTTCTTCAGCAGCTGTTCTCTAGCCCATTAACAAAGACAGGTATGTTCTGCACAGCTTTGCTAATATTGTAACTTCTTCAGCTACCTGTTCCTCTCAAACTCTTACTTGATTCTGGACAATTTTTTTTTGATGATTTTATCATATCTCCTTTCCAGAGTGTTTGTTACACTTTGTTCTCTGATTTCAAGATTTAATTTCCTTTCATGAGTCTTGTGCAGCAAGATTCTTCCCTGACTCCAGAGAAAGGGAGATTATCGGATGTGTAGGGCAAGAGCTCATTCTCAGAGCAGGATAAAAATACGTGAATTTCTAGATCTTAGTCCTTTACTAAGATCAGTACTCAGTTGATAGATTCTTGTGTACCATGTCTTACAGTTCATAAATCGTGTAATGTAGATCAAGGTGTTTTGGAGGGTAATATCCATCTATTTAGAAGCACTGATGTAATACATACTTTCTTACAAATTATAAAAGCTATATACTAATAGGCTAGAGGTAATTCTGTTGATTTAAAGCTTGTTGACTTTGACTTACACGCAAGTGCCAGATCTGTAGCTAAATAAAACAGCAAGATGAAGTTTGATTACTCCATGGATAGATGCCAGAATGCCAGTACCATATGCAAATGATAGTTCTGCAGTATCCATGCAAACAAGCCAGCAAATGAATACTTTCTCTCAATACTCTCTTAAAGCATCTTTTTCATACTGAGTAAAAGAAAACATGTAATACTAAATCTAAATACAATGGATTGTACTTACAGATTAGTTTGCAAAATTATTGTGAGCTGGCATAAGCAGATGAGGTTGTATGTTCAGGTGGAAATACTCGGTAGATGCATTAGATAGTGCTGTGTAGGCTTATTGTACATGGGCTGTGGATGCAATTCTGTGCTTGTGCAGCAGCTCTCTGCCTTGAATTTCTGGGCTGTCACTAACCCAGTCGTAACCCATCTGGTGATATGTTTAACCTCTCTTGACATTTCTGTGTAGAAAAAGAACATCTGGGGAAAAATTATGTTGGAGCTTTTTTTGCACATTTAAAATTGATATCGTAATATCTGTTTATATACTACAGAGGATAAGTTCCTGTTATAGGGTAATTTTTCCTGTAATTGAAAGGCCTTTGACTAGCCCTCTTCAAATTACACTTTCAGAGTGAGGATCCAATGAGGAATCTGCTTCTCCTTTCAGCTATAATGAGTTTAGATGGAAGGAAATATAGTTTATGATGGAGGATTGGTTTGTGCCCAAGTGGGGAGCAGAAGATCTTTATGTCTACTACTGCTCTACATTTGAGTCTGTGTTAAATTGATAAAAGAGATTCTGATCAAGTAAAGCAAGAAAGAAAGCTCACATATGGTCAAATGTGCCTTCACACCCCTCTTTACAAGACGTTTTATACCTTGGAGCTATTGTCAGAACAAAACCAATTGGGTGCTTTGTCCCAGTTATCAGTCCAAAATATTGCAAATATACTTTTTATTTTATTGCTATTTTTAAATCAGAATGCTGATGCCTTCATGCAAATTCATCTTTTTATAGCCTTATGGAGTTATTTTCAGTAGCAGCAGCAGTCAACTTGAGTATTTTGCCGAAGATGCATAGAAGGTTCAGTAAGAGATACTTCTCATTCCAGTTAATGTACGGTTACCATGCTGGTATATTTTACCTCTTTTTTAGGTCTCTTACATTCCTTCCTTGTTTCCTATTTATATTAATTGAATGCTTTCTCCCTCCATTTACCTTTCTGTGAAGAGCACACAGCAAGTGTTGTCTTTGTTTGTCAAATTGGTACAGGACATCCTGATAAAATTATTGTGCATGTGCATCTGTGCATGGTGTTATAAGAATAGGTTAAACTCTTACATTATTTTTACTTTTTAAAAGCCTTTGTGATTTTGCTCTTTTTTTCCAGCTGTCCGATATAATTGACATTCACATCCTGTGTTGGGGCCTCTGTGTTCTAAAATCAGATTGCTGCCAGGTTTGGTTTTGGCAGCTTGCAAGATAAATGAAAGGTTTGGCTGAGAAGAGAAGGCGTTGCTGGCAATGCTGCTTTGTCTGCTCAGTGAAAAAAGATAATACTCTTCTAACTTTCTACAAGGATGCTTTTGTAAACAAAAGTCCAATGAGTGTATATATGTCCCATTGTACTCTGTCCCCCGTCTCTTAGCCCTCTTCCCTCCACTCGACATGTCCTTCATTCCTAAAGCAAACCAGAAAAAATACAGATTAAGATTCATAATCCTGGTACAGTTTTCTCCAGTTTTTGGTCAATTGCTGACTAATGCAAAAGTTAGTAATTTACATGGGAGCCATATTCCCTCTTTCCAGGTAACCCTGACTTGAAATGGGCCTTCTGCCGGTATGTGTAGTGTTTTGTTTGAAGATGAGTGGCAGCACATTCTCACATCTGCTCGCAGCTATCTCTGGAATGTGCAGTGTAGGTGGGTTTTGCCAAGCAGCGGTCTCCCATTCGCGTCGCAGCCACTGGGTGGTGCTATCCCAGAGGCGAGAAGGAATGCGAGTCTGGGATCGTGGGTCTGACAAGGACTGAAAATTTAGTTCTTTAAATACCGAAAAGAACAAAAAAATGCCTTTCCCACCCTGAGATGATCCTCTGTTTGAAGTATATTTATATAACCGTCATATCTTCCACTGTCAAAAACTGAGCAGCATCAAGAAAATAAATACTGAAAAGCTGAATTCTTACTAATTTAAGATCATATTAATCCATGTAATTTATCAAGTACACTTATCCCCTCTTAACAAATGCTTCTATTTCACAGTAGCGGTCTGTGCAGTTTAAAGGGCCAGAAATTAACAGCAGGACATTAATTATACATTTGTAATAGTAATTTATCATTAATAGAGTATGCAACTACTCTCATGAGACATTGGAACTTAAACAATCTGGAACTAATTTTGTAGTGTATACAGCTTCTTTTGTCATCTTTCAGTGGAAACTTAGTCACGTTCAGCATGTTTTGAAATCTGCACTTTCTAGGGACCTTTAACTTCAAAACTGAATGAATGTATTCTGATTTAACCTAATACTTCTCCCACTTGCTTCCATATCTGTCACTTTTTTTCTATAGACACAGCTTCCTGTGCTGCCACGTCTGTAGTTGAATATGCATGTTCCCATTTATTTAGAATGTATTCCTGGTTGTCTCTGGTTTTAGTTTATCACTGCTTCTGCTAAAGCATCAGGGGGAAAGGAATCACATGAACTAGAAAAGAGTCCCCTTGTAAGAATAGAGGATTTTGGTTGGAAAAATTAAGGACAGACTTGGTGCAGTCACCACTGAGGAGTCAGACCATTTTGCTCACTGTACTGATATTCAAGCATTTTTGCAGTATCACCTATAAGGGATGGTACTGTTGGATTACTTGGGCAAAGCATCCCTGGGGGTTTTTGAGACTGCAAGGTTTTCATCTTCTTAGAAAAGCTGCATTACAAGATCCTCTACTCTTGAAACACAGTCTCTGCAGACTTTTGTCCTTGCCACGACTCACAGACCTTTAGAACTTCTATCAGGGTTGCTCTGCTCTGCCTTAGGTCCCTATTTGAGATAGGGAGAAAGTTGTCTTCCGCAGGAAGGGGAAGGGAAATCCTCCAGCCTTCCACCAGAAGAGTAGAGATGCTGTGAAACATCCTTGCTCTGAGGATCAGTAGGGGTTTTGCTTGGCTACAGTGAAGAAATGCAAAGCTGAGTACCACTACAGCAACATCATATCTTAATAATTTTAGTAGCATTAGGATAATGGAGTATCATTATATCATTGCTAGTAAGTATAATATGTCATTTCTAATAAACACTTCTTGTTTGTGGTGCCTATATATTTCAGCATAGTATGTGAGAGAGAATTGGGATGAGAGTTTTCACAACTGGGATGAAGGGTTTGACTAGTCATATTTTAACAAGGTAATTTTTTTTGTCCAAAGTAGAATTTTTTCCAGACACAGGTTATTTATATTTCGCCTGTCTAAAGGTCATTTCCCCTCCTCAATATTGATTTTTAGTCTGTGTTCTTTCTGCCTTTGAGTCTCTAGCCTTACTTACAAACCTCAGATGAAAAATAATTATAAGTAGTGTATGTTTGTTTACCAAACCAAACAGCTAACAGACCGTGTGCTAAGAGAGAATGCGAAAAAAAATTGTTTCAGGCTAGCTTTACGCACACTAAAGAACAAAAGGGCTATGGCCTTTTGCAAAATCACTTTATAGGACTGCTTTTCACCACTTCTTGGTGACAAGAGTACTGTCTCCAGTATTAACTTGTGTGTAACTGTGATAGCATTTGATTCCTCATGACGAGTCAGAAACTGAATGAAAGAGATTTTCTTGTGTTTCAGTCCCATGAACAGGTACGTCTGGGCATACACGGAGTATAATCTTGGCAAGTCACAAAATCACAGGTGCTTTGCCACTGTTTTCAGTAGAACCGTGGTTTGAGCTGTCATGTTTATCACTGTGCACTCCTATTGAGCACAGGCAATAGGAGTTGCTCTTCCTCTAGCAATAAGTAATGGTAGGTCTCTTGGTTTGGTGTGTGTCATTCACTGAATGTTTCCATTTGAGTTTAGTGTATTTTTTTGCTCTTAATTCCATACATCACAATAGAACAAAGGCTCAAATACAGTTTAATTTTACTAATTTATTCCACAATAAAATCTTTTTATAATACTACTTTTATGTTAGTATTTTCACCTTTGAGAGATCAGGCATTCTTAAGTCAAATGAATTGGAAACAAAGTCATTGTAATTACAGTATTTCTACTTAAAAATGAATCAGAATTTATATTTTGTAAGAATTTCAGTGAAGTTAATGGAAGCTGTGTATTTCACTCAGGACATGGAGGCTTTCATACTTCTAACTGGTCTGTACGTTAAAAACACAAAAGTAGTTTTTGCTCTGCTGCCAGTGAGTTGTATGCAAAGAGAGGCTTTAAACCACAGCCGTGCAGTGTAACAGTCGTGAACTTTACTGGGTTGCAGATGTGGGACATCAGTAAACTCAATTAATTGTAGCTTAACTGAGTTTGGGAGGTAGAGTGATGGATTACTTTTTTGAGTTCTGCTCTTGAGCATTTTACTGTTCAGTGTTTATTTTTCTTCATGTCCTAAGGTTTTGCATCATAGGACAAATGCAGTACAGATACTCATAATACTTGCTAGCAATAGGATCCAAAAAATGCTGTAAAATAGCCCTAAAAATGGAACTCATCTAGAAACAGAACCATGTATCAGATCAAAGTTAAGGTCTCAGTCCTGCTAAAGCTTTATATAAAGTATAACAATTACTTACTGTTGAGAATAATTCCCTATAAATAGTGTCAGTGAATCTCTGGAATTGCACATGGCAATAAGCACAACAGCTGAGAATTGTCAAGTTAGAATTACCACCATTATGTCTGATAAGGGTGTTGCCCAAACAGAATTATGCTGGTTTTTAATCTGAGACTTCACAGATTATATTGTACTGAAAATGAGCAAGGGAGCGTAGATTTTCTTTTTTTGTCTCCAAGTGCTTGCAAATTGAACTCTAATAAAAGTAGAAGTGGACAAGTTTTAGAATAAATCTTAATTAATTTACTGATTTGATTTATAATAGACCAATCTCACTACAACAAATCTTGAGAATAGTTTTTCTTTACCTATTTCTCAGAAGCTATGAGATACCTTTCCCAATTTTCATGTTTCTGCCTAGCTTCTTAATCCGATAATGAACATGATTTCCCAGTAGTAAATAGTAATTAATCTTAATACTGCATTGTATATTGATTAAATTCAAAATCTATTGATATTGAGGAAACAGAAGATGCATCACATAAAAGATGTTACTGGTTTTAATATTAAGTAGTAGACTGTGGGATTTCACTGTGCACCATATACAGAATTTAAATAGAGAACTATTCAGAGAACATTCATTATACCATTGTTTTAATGAGTAATTTACTTGACGGTTTCGATAGGCACTGTGTTCTGTAAGGTCAAGCTGTGTCAAAGACGCTCAGTGTGTCATTGGAAGCATTCAGTAGCTCTGAAGATCAAATCCTAGAAGAGCATTATTTATAAATTTGCTAGTGAGTTTTGAGAGCGGATAACTTCGTTGGATATTCAGATAATCTTACTCATATGAATATCCATAATGTTTTTGGTGTGGCCTTAACAAAGAATATGCTTATATTTCCCACTCCTTCAAAATAATTGCATTAAGGGATTATTATATCTAAAGGATGAATGTAGTGAGTAGAAAATAAATCTCTGAGTCTGTGCTAGATCTTGTATATTCATTTCAGAGTATTTTGTGCAGTCTTACTATGATTTTATACTTTTATCATTTTTCTTTATTCCTTCACCTTACAACAAGCTGTAAAAGCTGGTACTTTACTGAACCAGCATTATCATATTATTATTTGACTATGTCTTCCTTCTTCCAGCCTGACTTGTCTTGATGCAGGAGTGGTTAATTGAGCTGCCAGTATAGGATGTCGCAGTGTGTGACAAAGAAAATGTGTTTGTGGGTATTTGTATGATTGGGTATTTATTTCATTAAGAACAGAGATACAAATATAATTAATGCTTTTCTTTACCACAAAAGTAACTGATTTTGTGCCAACTGTGATAATATACAGAAGTGCTGACATTCAGGGGAGCAGTGGTTCAGTTGAGAAGCCTTTGAGACTTGATTAAATTGGTTGTCAACATCAATAATGCCTAGATTTCAAAAATGGGAAGATCTGGGACTTTTATAAAGTTCTGTAACCTTGTTTCATCTTAAATTAATACTTTTAAAAGACAGTTTTTACCTTGAAGTTTCAAAACCTGGTTTTGACACTGTTTTTTAGCCTGTCTAGCCTTAGGGTCTTGGTGGCCGGGGAAAGTGATAATCATAGTGGGGTCAAAGAAAATGTTCCACAATTTTTTTCCATGTGCTTTCAGTTGCATCTTTACACCTGATTTTTTGTCACTGAATTCATTGGGAATCTTCACTGGCTTTAGTAGTATTTTGACCGACTGTGTATGTATGGAGCAGCGTCAGCAGCAAGTCCTGAGTGATGGAATATGTACCGTAAAATTTTTAAACGTTGTATGGAGAATGAACATACTCTGGGAATACAAGCAAAGGGTAGAAATCACAGTTCTTGACTTCTCCTGGATTTCCTGTTTATTCTCTGTTGTTGTAGGAACTTACTTTGGCCTCAAGTTAAAGTGAGCACTATGAAGCTTAATATATAGGGACAATGAGATAACTACCATGTTCTGTATAATCATACTTCTGCTGTTCTGGATAAAGCATGTACGATTTGGGGGAAAAAATTTCTTACATAACATGCAAGAGAAAATATATCAACTACATAAAACAATGAGGGAGACTAGAGCACCAGAACGTAGGGTAACTATATTTCCAGCCTGTGTATGGGTTTAGAACTGTTCTTCCACATACCTCTGGAAGAAGAAATAAACTTGTCCAGCCTGAATAGATGTAAATAGAACAAGGTTATTTTGACCAGTTCTTAAAATTAGTGAAGAATTCCTCAGCACTGAAGTTTCATAGACAATTCACCCCTGTAATTTTCTTCTAATCTCAGTTACAGATGTGGTACAGATAGCAGGGTAGTCTGCTGGGTCAGCAGAAAACCTCATATTGATGGTGAGGTACCATCGTGACAGCAGCAATGTTCTGTCCTGTCTGTTCCCCAGAGAATTCAGGGTTTGTTGTGCTGACCTGATTACATACAACAGCATCAAACTGTACACTACAAGAAGTATTTAAGGAAATTGCTAAGGACCATATCTGAAAGAAATGGCCCATGTCTTCTGACAACATATAAGTGATAAAAAGCCAAGCCAATTTGTTGTGTAATGCTGCAGCTGGAAGCCTGACTGGATGAGGCTGTGACCAGCCTCTCTTCAGCCAGCCTGTTGGTCAGATCTCCAGCTAGTCAAGCTACTGACCTGAGTAGAGAAAATGGTGAACATCAAGCAGTAGAAAATTTCCGTATTGTTTATACAAGAACTTTTCTTTTTACAAACTTTTAAAGTGTATTTTATTTTTGTCTAGATGCAGCTTCAGATAGTTAGCACTCGTCGTCCTTAGTGTGCCACTCCAATCATTAGTCCTGTGTTTGGCCAGAGATGCCCAGCCTGTGCCCTCCCGGCTGTGGCCAGATAGCAATGTGCTCCCAGCTCTGCCGTGATCACCCCTTGGCCTGTGCCCAGGAACCTCTTTATCGTGTTGTCAGGCTGTACCATATGTGTTTTGCTTACTGTCTGTAAGTTTGGTCATGTTACAGGACTATGAGAATCCCATACGGATTGCTTGTATGTCCTATGACCATATGCTGTGCCCATGATACTTCAGAAAAGGTCTGTGTTTCAGTGAACATACTCCCAGTCAGGTAGATGAATACACATTTGGTTCAATTCAGCTTGAAAATCGGGCATGTTGCTTCAAGCAGCAGTTAGTATTCAAGGTTGTGTTAGAAAAATACCGTGGGCACTACCATTTGCTAGTTTAATTAGTACCATAATTTGTTCTTCTTTAGTAGGTAAGGATAAAAGTTAAGCTGACATCATACATTCACAGATCTATATTATGTATAGATACTATGTATCTTTACATAGATGTAGGCAAAGATACATAGTATCTATATACACACATCTATCTTTATATAGATAATTATATGTATATGTATCTATGCATAGAGTACAGTAGGCAGTGTGACCTTCATTTTGTCTCAGCTGCTGTCAATGTCTCTGTTTCCTTCCATTCTACATGAAGCCTACTAACCTAGTGTGTTAAAAAAATACTTAAACATGGCAGTGATGATGCTTATAAGCAAAGTTTTGTTTGTTGCTGTAGGCATGATGCTGTGTGTTTGCCAGTGTGTGCCTTCCTAATGTGGGAAGTGACCATGGAAGTGTCTGCAATGTATGCAAAAGAATGCATAACAGCACTGAATTTATACTCAGGTTCTCCAATCCCAGTCTAGCAATGTAAAGCTTTTAAGTATCTGTAGATATGATTGGTGTCTACTTCATGCTAAAAAGACTAAGGAAATCCTTGATCTAACTGAGAATCAGTATCAGAATTCCTCAGTTCACTATGGCATGGATTTTTCATTTCAAGTAATCTGGGCCAAAAACATGCATATTTTTGCTCCTGAAGCAAATATTCATAATTAGATTATTCCCAGCTGGGCTTCACTATTACTAAGCTTTTATGCTGATTAGATTCAGTTTGGTAGTGTGTATCTGATTTTGGAAATATTATTTCTTGGCTATATTTTGAATGGGAAGTAAAGTAATTGTCTTTTCAGTAGAAGCAGTAGTTGAGGTCTATCTGTATTGATAGTTGTGCTCTACAGACAGTATTTTTATAAATACATTCTTGTGTAAAATGTGTAGTATATGAGAAAAATGGGTTCTTAGCTTTTTTATTGCACAAGATTAGCTTTAATGACTTCAGTGACTCTCAATGTCTCAAAAGAGCAGAGTTTTGATAGTCAGCGACCAGGTTCAAATTAGTACCCAATAAAAAAAGTACATGTATTCATTTGTAGTTGAGCCAAAAGCTTAGTCTTACAGTAGCAGAAGATGAAAACGCATTGTGGAGATAAGCAGTCGACTTCCTTTGGCCAGATAAAATGTACTGAAAGGAAAGACAGAGAAGAATCTGTCTATGTCAAAGATATTGTCTGGCCCTGTACCTCTTCTGGAGTGTGAGTGCTTAGCTGTGGTTAGAAGTAATGTCAATGAAATATGAATGCATTGTTGCATTTCTGACCATAATATACTGTATCTGCATGGTGTTTGAAGGAACCTCTCTTTATCTGAACCAGAAGTATGAAAGAAATTAATAAAATATATGAGGATAAGGAAAGAGCTTGTACTTGCCCTCTTTATAATAGTAATATCCCTGTTATGACACGTGCAATAAGGTGACAAAAATTGTCATTAGGCTTTTTCTCGGTAAGTCATTTGCACTTCACAAACTGAATGTTCTATCAAAGCTTAACATATTTCTTACCTGGCATGCTCTTACTTTGGGAGGAGTTTTCTATTGCAGACATAACCAAAATGAGGTTATAAATACAGTGCTGATATTGCTAAAATTTGTTTGGTACTGCTTACAGAACCCATCCCCTAAGAATAAAAGAAGCACAAACAGTAGGTAACATCAGAACATCCAGCCAGAGTGCGTACTTTTCCTATTAGTACATAGAGTCAACAGCTGAACAGATCATTAATTCAGGCAGATCACACAGTGAATAACTGCCAGGGATGCAAATGAGAAGCCAGGAATGTTGACTAGTCCTTTTTGAGATCAGGAGACCACTTCCAAAGTCCAACTTGAAAAAAACCCCACACATTTCTTCTTTTGTGTGTGATGTAAATACTTTCAAAACTTCTCCTGCTTGGCTTTGTATAACAGAAGAGATGAGGTTCTTTGATAATATAGTCTTTCTCACCTAGCTGAAGTGAGGCAAAACTGAAGAACATTTTTGCAGAAATGTGAGATTTTCTGAAGAGCTTCTAGACAAAGGGAGGTTTGCTGAGCATTGGCACTGAGCTTCGCCAGTGAGTGCGTAGATTCTGTGCTGCTACTTCTTTTTTCCTTGAAAAGTCTAAGACCATTTCACAAACTTTAATGTCTGAAACTTCTCAAAGCATTAAAGAGATTGCTTTAACTTAATTCTTAACTTCACTGAACAGAGAAAAAAAAGAGAAACACTAGGTCTGACTGACTCCTCCACTGGCACAATGAATCCCAGAGACCTTAGTCTCTGATCCAGGCACACAGGTAGGAGCCTTAATTGTTCAGATGAGCAGGCCCATTGAACTGAAGGTGCATGTGAGTAAAATTCAGCATGTACATGTTTGAAAGATTCATCCTAACTAATCATTAACTTCTTTCCTCTCCCTCAAAAAAGAAAACCCCAAAAAACCGAAAACAAAATCCCCAAAACCTAAGACAATTTTGAGAGGGTTTTATATGACTTGGTCCGTTTTATGAACTTGGATTTAATGTAGGTAGCATTTTGTTTACAGGGGTATCATTTGTATTTCCTCTGAAGTTTTCACCATATAATTGATGTGAAGCTAGACTTCTGAAAAGCACAGTGCAGTCTTTCACCTTTTAACCAGTTTAACCTTTCAAGGAACCCATGGCAGTTCAAGCTGCCTATGTTATTTACCAATAAACATTTGTTTTTCAAATATTGATGCTTTTCACGAAGTGCATTAACATTTAATTATTTTTGATGTGTTAAGGTATAAATTACCTTGTATATGAAAATCAAATGCAGGGATAGGTACCAAGTTTTACTGACTGCTGACACCATGCTAACCCTGGGTGAAACATTTCTTATTATGTAGACTAATTTTCAAATGCATTTATTCTGTTCATTAGTGTTAATGGCTTAGACATGTTAAAGATTGGTAGTTATTTTTCCTGAGCATGAGCTACATGAGATGAGTAATTCAGAAACTTTTATTGAAGTATCATTTTTTGTTTCAGCTGAAAAAGAAAATCGTACTAATATTTTTTCCATGGATTCAATCTAATGCTATAAGTAATTACATAGGAATTCACTTCACTTACGAAATAAGCACTGGTAAGAATCCTAGAATTTCGAGAAGGTAGTAACTACTGAACTAAGGCACGATAAGTGAAGCATTTCTTTTTTTAAGCGGGCACTGAACACTTTGGGGGTTTTGTTTGTTTGTTTGTGAAATCATTAAAG
>WAAG01036514.1:3399-14121 GCA_013390105.1 Tichodroma muraria | reverse complement strand
TAGCTAACAAATACAGCTATGAATGCATTTTGAAGTTCACCATTAACTAAGCTAACATTCACAATAGTGAATTTGGATGAGCATGGCTTGAGGGGAAAAGTATCTTTTCTTAGAAAAGCTTGATTAGATAAATAGGCTAAGGGAGAACAGCCTAGAGTGAAACTAATACTAACAACAAACCTTGTAGCTGCACAGACTTTAAGAGCATTTTCATTGTTGCCTTTCTTCATGGCTTCTGAACACCAAAGAAGATGTGCTGATGGATGGGGAAGTCAACACTCATTTCTGAGTTTTTAGGATCCTCTATTTTAAACATTAGAAGAAAAGAAAATAGTTCAAAAAAGTGTTTACAGAATAGTTTTTTCCAGCTCAAGACTGTTAGTCAAAAGTTGGAAAGAATCAACATCTCTCAGATTTCAGTGGCTCTTAAGTGATTGAGGGTAGCAGATGTTCTTACTCCTGTTTTACTTTCTAACTGGTGTAAAGATCAAGGGATAGTTATCCTGCACAGGTGGCACAGCTGCTGGCTATCTCCAAAAAGCGGAACAGCTGAATGACAAAAAGGATTTAGAAACTCTGTGGCCCTATATGATGTTCCCATAAAATTTCATTAGCACCTTGGTGAACTTCAGTTTTTCCATCACTATGCGAAAAGGCAGCTTTAATTTTAGGGCTGACAAACAGCCTCCTTTTATAAGTGCAAAGCTCATTATAAATAGATTACCTAGCATGACAGTCTGCACTATGTGGCTCAATGAATGTGTTGCAGTATGTTTTGTTTCTGTCAGTGAATGTGGTTGCTGCAGGGAATGAACTCCTTTAAACACCTGCTAATATAGGAGCAGCTCAGCTTTATAAATCTCAGCTTTACAGAAACATAGCAAAGGTGTAGGTACAGAAAAATGGATGGAATTAAATGACTCCAAAAGTGACAAAAACAGGCAATACATCAGATCCACAAAGTCCAGCTGTCTCTCCAGCACTTTCAACATTTTTGAAAAATACTTAAAGCTAAATAGACTGTGAGGTGCTTGGGTTTATGTAACTCAAACTGGTTTCAACTCTTAAGCCCTGAAAGCACAAACATACAATGAAGGGGGAAAAAACTCCAAGATTACTCAAGAAATAGCTGCACACTGAAATGTCATACCAGAAATTTATTTTAAAAGAATAAAACAAGATTTGTTGCTTTATTATAACATATATTCAGAAGACAACTGGAAAATGGAAAATGTTAAAAAATAAATTTTTACACATCAATACATGTAAACTGTAAATTCCTGCTTTGTCAGCAGAATTTTCTCTGCAAATCCACATTAAAGCTATACTCATCCTTTACTCATTGCAATGCTATATGGTGGAGAAATGAAGCCTTACATTTCTTTTAAGATAAGTTAAAAGAACTAGATATTTCATCATAGTCGAAGCAAGATATATGTGAGAGAAAAATACCCTTCTGTATTCTGACAGAAAGAATACACACAGCTGCTGGGTTGCTGTACTACCTCAAGTATATTAAAAATCTTTTTAAAAGCACCACAAAAAGCCAACATGATGCAACACTACTTCAATATTCTTGCTGTTCTATAGTATAATGTCAGTAATGGTTGGAACCAAGCCTTATGTCTGCCAGTTTTTTCAAGTCTGGATATAAAAATTCTGTAGTTTGGAACTCATCCTTATAATGTCTAAGAACAGGAAAAGTAAACTAAATTTAAAAATTCATTCTCTATTTTAATTAACTTAAAATAAACATATGTACTGTTGAAGTCAGACAAAAATAAGTGTGAACAAGTATTTACTTTTGCATCTCATACTGTGAGAAGTAACCTTTTCAGATATGACTTTGAGATGAAATGTTTTCTGATGTAGCTTTTACCAAGTTCCCAAATATTAGGGGTGCCCTTTTTTCATCTGCTATTAGAAAAGAAAATGTGATTGGAAACTTCTGCTGAACATTCCTGGCTTTGCCCTCTCCACCTTTTGAGGTTGCCAGTTTACAGAAGCTCACAACCCCTTCAACTAGGAGAGGTGAAGTAAAAAATTAATCACAAATCAAAACCCAAGGACAATCACCCATTACCAGCATCCAATAAAACTCATTAGTCAAACACTGACAGAAGGAGGAAATGAAAGCTAAGGAAAAAGCCATCACCATTCTGATACAGAATTGAGTATGTATCTAAAATTCCTTGAGCTATTTGAACACACTTCTACTTGTCATTCTAAGTGTATGCACACTCATCTGAAAAAGAGCTCTAAAACATTAAAAACACCTAACACAATCTGATCCTGCACAGAGAAAGTTCTAAGGCAACCAAGACCTCTGTTTTAGGATTTTTTTCTTGTCATTTTCACTTATTACACAATAATCTTAATGTAAAAAACAAAAGATAATGAAACACCTGATTTGCTTTCTGCAAACTGCCAAAGACGCCTTTTAAAAAGTCTTTCTTGATTAAAAAGTATCTTGAAAATATTTGCTAAGATAGCACCCTCCCCTAAATAGAAGGTGTCAGTGAAGAACAAATAAAAAATCCTAACTAGAAAAAAAATTGTCTTGCAACAATAGTTCTTCACACTAAATTAATGATGGACTCTTAGACAGAGCAAGTTCTGCATGACCAGAAGGTGGATCACCACAAGCCACACACTTATGTACTTGCAGCTAGGATGCCCCTGTAAAATTAGGTTACCTTGATGAAGAAAGGGACAGATAGCAGCGCTTTCAGCAAAATATAGGGCTCTAGTAGGACAAAGCTGTAAGACCTTCAAGGCTGCTGGCCCTCACAATGCAGGAAGCAGCTGTGGCTGCCCACAGTGTGCTCACCTGGACAGGCCAGAGCAGCAGGACTATGCCAGCACACCCAGCTGGCTGCAGTACTGAATTTCTGTGCCCAGTCTATGAGCACTTAGAAACTATACCTGGAGGTGTCAGCAACTGCAGTGAAGTTCGTACCCAGGAAGAAAACTTAACTTCTCAATTACCTGCAGCTTTATGCACACCCTAAATATAGTGTGTACCTAAATTATACACCAAAAAATTAATTTTGACATCTGAAATGGATCTACTTTGATGCCTAAGGGAATTCCAGAAAATTTTTTCTGAAGAAATACAACTTTTCTAGATGCAGTTACAGTTAATTCAGTTACAGTCAAATTGCTTTCCGGGTGAAAAACAAGGACTAAGAAAGTGTCCAAATGTGAAATGCCCTTATCATTGCAATATCGCCTCATTATTAAAGACAGTGGAAAACAGAAAACATGCCTTTCCTGACTTCATGCATAACTGAAAATTTGAGTAAGCTAAAACCCCTAAAGCCCTGGCTATAATACTTACAATTTGTGTGCTCATGTTGCATCTGCAAGAAAATGAATTTACACTGTTCTTAAAGAAATGTTGCTATACATGAACAGTCACTCAACAAAAAAATACAATTTTCACGTAAAAGTGCCATTAGACAATTGGTAAATTTCACTGTATATAAGAGAATTGGAGAAAATTAGAAGGTATCATGAACAAGTCCACTAAATTGCAGATGTGTATGACATAGCCCATTCTTTAGTCACTGATTTTTCCACTTGTAGTAAAACTCAGATCAAGCACTATTTTTCAGCCATGACTGGGTTACCTCCTCAGCCAGAAGTTGAACTGAGCTACAGCAGTCCCAGAAATACAAGCAAAAACAACCCCTGGCATCTTTCAATACCTTCCCAGTGAAACTGGGATTTGTTTTTTTCCGGGTTACCATCATTTTAGAGGCCCTGGGTTTACTCTCACAGTTAGCTAGGACAAGCACGTGAATTCTAAGAGCTCAGAGTTTCATCCTTTCACTGTCATCACATGACATTAGCAAGAGTCTTTTCCACACCACACAACTATTTTACTCATGGCAGTTCAAAAACAAAGTTAACGTAAAGCCCAAGGTTTCAATTCTGTTACCCTCAACATCCCAATAAATAAATATGCCATCATTCTACAAGATTATTCCTGGAAAAGGTAGTTCAATTACTCAAATTATATTTGAAGAAATAAGTGCTGAGATAAAAAGCAGAATCATTTTGTGGTCATAATTAGTATAAGAAGAGAATCACATTGCTGTGGTGAACCACAAAGATAATCCAATCCACCTCCCCCAAAAAATCTCAATTTCATCCATGTATCATTCCTGACATAGTCCGGTTTAAAATGATGTAAATTCCTTGACACACTAAGGCAGCCTAGAGCTCCACCAGCCCTTCAGTATCAGCATTTATTCCACTCTCTACACTGTAGGGCTGTTCTGCTGCAACTTAAACTCATTGTTTCTCTTTCTATTCACAATGAATTTGGAGGATAAATTATTGCACTCCTCCTTGCAACCATCTTTTATCTATTTCCAGACATGAATCTCTTTGTTACATTAAAATGGGCAAGCTTATTAATTTTGATCACTGGTTGCATTTCCTAGGTGCTATATAATTGTTTCTCTCCTCTGGATTTACCAATTTCTTCATGAAGCTTAGCATATGAAAATGGAAAATGGCCAGCACAGTCAGACTCATTTGCACTTTCCATAAGTTTTACTTCTGTTAATTCATCCCTAAATGATGTTTTCTTTATTCACAGAATCATAAGCAATGAACTACAAGGGAAATCAGCCATCAATAACTACAACTGCCACAAAACTGAATTAAAAAAATGAAACACAAGTCAGCAGTTTTCCTCAACCATTGCTTCTACAATTGGTTAATCCCCCCAAACATAGTCCTTCCCAATGCTCAGTAGCTTTGCAATTCAAAATCCCTAAAATAGCTTCCCAAAGGAAAAACATTCTTATATTGTGCATATGTACATAATAGTATACACACATTATATACATATGAATCATAGAAATAAACTATAGAAATGAAGATATTATAGAAACAGAGAGAACATGCATTTATTTTATTTTATTTATTTAATAGGGAAGGTAAACCAAGAGTGGTAATTTTAGTGCTTTTTATCTGGACTAGTGTTCATTTCTGTCCATGGCTGCACTGGCTGTCATGCCACTAAAACTTTCTAAAAGAAAAGCTCCTTCGTGACTGAGCATAAGCCTTCTTCACACTGCCATTGATCTAAACTTCGGCCTTCTAAAAGCTTCTATATCTTCCTCACATGTTCCCTCTGCCTTCTACTGTGAGCTAATGAACTTATAAAGTGTTGTCACCATTAGCACAATATCCAAATATGCCCCATAGAAACAGAAATGAAATTAAAAGCAGTAAAAATAAAACCAAGATATATGGAAATTTGCAGATTTTATGTCAAGTTTACTCTAGGCTCAGCTATGTCAGTGATAAACATGACAATTACCATTGTGGTGAAAAAGGGAACAAAATAGAGGCTTTGCCATCAGAGGGAGAAAGAGAGCACAAATTTATCTGCCACTGAGATAATAAGGAAAACTACTGCTATAGGGGTGAAAACTGTAATTTGAGCTACTACACAGTAGCTCAACCCAGGAATTTGCTATGAATGTAGAAAAAGGCAACCCATTAATGGCAAAATGAAAGGTGCTTCTGTTTTTCTCTCAGCTTTGTTCTTTACTTTGGGCTGGGAGAGTGGGGGAAAGAGAGAAATTAATTTAAATACAAATGGATGAACCAAAATGGATTTTTAAACAAATTTAGCAGTGATTTTAAATTACAAGCCTAATTAAATAATTAGACAATTAGCATCTTTGTAACAGTGTCAGCCCACAGACATCACAAGAAAGTATAATTAGACAGCAATTTTTAACAAAGTGCTTTTCTGAATTAAGTCATCCAAGGATATACAAACACAAAAATCTCACAACAAACCAAAAACAAACAAACAAACCAAAAACCAACCAACCAACCAGCCAAAAAACCCTCAAAAAACCCTCAAAACACCAAAACAAAAAAAGCCAAAACCTAAAACAAAGCATGGGTTTTGGGACTGAACAAAACACCTTTCAGTATAGAAATGGCATAATTTCATTTTAAATCTGGATAGTATTGCACGTTTGTATACCTGTAATTCATTCCTGGGCTCTGCATCTGAGAGGAAAGATTGTCAGAAAAACTCAGATATTCACCATACTAGTGCTGGTCTTACACTGGGCCCAGCCACAAAAAGCCCCAGAGCTGCCTGGAGCTCATTTGTCTTCTCCAGCTGGGAGGTAACAGGAACACTGCCAATACCATCTTGTTCCCTTCTTCCTCCTATCCCTCTCTTCCATGCAAAAGGCTTCAAGGCTGGTATGAAAACAAATTTTGAAAAATTCATAACCTTAAAGAAGAAGTATGAGTTCTACTCCAATTCTCATTTTGTATTGCCAGGGTAATGGAAAGGAGAAGAGACAAAGGCCAAACCTTGTCTTTACAATTTCCCATCTGTGTAATACAAATCCTTGGTTACTTTCTACAGTGAACACAGATACACAAGAGAAAACCTCAGCAAATTATACCAGGGTCAAAGCAGGGGAGATAACTCCAGTAAATTCAGGTCAAAGATACAGATTATCTGGAATCTTATTTTAACACAGGAAGTCTGTAAGTGGCTAAAAATGACAAAGACACTGAATAAAACCCGAAGTATTCTCCCTCACCAAGTATATAGTGGTTCTTTCCTGCCATGGATATCAGAGCATTTGATTTCTCTTCAGACCTGAATATCCTAATCAATGTTAAACAATGCTCAGGTGAATATGGAGATATTCTCATTACCCAGCTTTGAAAGAGACTGTAGTGTCAGTTTCTGTTTGTTCACAAATATTAGTGTCCCCAAAAAACATTAGCCACATGTTCATTTATAGGACTGTAATCCAGCTTTATTTTTACCAGCCTCAACAGTTATTGTAATTGTCATCATTTCCTGCCCCTTTCCTTTCTTTTCCCCACCCCAGATCCCTAAATGTTTTTGTATCCAACCTTCTCATAACCAGCAATCCTGTGAAGGAAATTATGGTACCTTTCTTGGTTGTATTTACTGAATACGAGATATACTTGAGGGAAACTACAAATTATTGGAAAAATAATCCCAAACAAACCAACAACTGATTAAATAAAATTTCTTGAAAATCTCAATTTAAAACTTATGTTTGAATAAAAACTAAGCGATAAACCACAGAACAGTAGCTTGCTTACAAAACCACTGCTATGCACACAGACTAACAGACAACTAACCAAATAGTGGGTTTTCCAAAGGAGCTGAGCACCTATTTCCACGAACAGAAAAGAATTATAACATTATGAAAACAAATTCTCACATCAGCATTTACATTATCTCAATCAAAATATCCTCTATCAACATGACAGCAATTTAGAAGGAATCCATCATGTTTGTCATTTCCATTAATCACTAAGCAACTAGCACTGCCAACAGAACCCAACCTTTTTAACTGACTTAAAAATATCAACAGAAATATCTGCTCCACATCCCGTTTTTTTTCATGGTTTCCCGCTGATGCTTTCAAATGGGAATGACTGTGTCCTGGCAACTTCCTAGAAATCACTTTTACATCTTTTTCACATAATGGATGAGCTGTGAAATTAGTAAGATGTTAGATGGGTACCTTGGGGGCTGCCCTGGTTGGCACACACTCTATTTTGTCAGTATCTGTTTCAATAGCAGCGCTGTAGAGTATTAATTTAGACTATTTACTGAGGGGATGAGAATGTAGAGAAAGTGTCATGTTCTGAGAAAAAATGTTCCTTGGATGACTTGGCAATGCTCTCTGCACTTACAGAGGAGTTCAGAGAACCAATGCAGGGCAGAAGGCAAAATAATACCCTGCCAGGCGGCTCTCAGGCCCACCACAGGAGCCATCAAACCATTCAAGCCCATCTGACTCAAAGATTCACACAAGTAACAAATAACCTGTCTGGGGCTGTCACAGCGCAGCTTTGGCTCCAGCGCGTGAGCATGGAGCCCATCACCCCCATCACCATGAGGCACTGGTAGCAGCTCCCCTCCAAAATTCCCTTTCAGACCAAGGGAATTTCCACTTTAGAGGGTGACATGTCATGAGATGCATGGAAAACATAGCTGAAGATGGCACAAGACTTATAGGATATTTAGGGGTGGAACTAAAAGCAGGAGAAAGCAGAGGGCTAGACATTTTGGAGGAGGAAAAAGGTGCAGAGAAAAAAGAGAGGTAAGTATAAATAGTGGTGTGGTAAGTATGCTTGCCTGGTTGCATCCTGCATCTGATCAGCACAGTCTATTCTGCTTTCTTGTTAAATTCTTTTCCAAATCTTTCCTGGGTGGGCATGGCGCTCCTGTGTGCACACGTGTGTGAGTATGTGGCTGCGAAGACCGACTGAGGAGGAAAATAATCAGAGCAATGATTAGAGAAAGAATGATGAAAGGAGGAAACAAACTGTCGAGGTTGATAGGAAAGCACAAAGAAATTAGGAAACCTTAAAATGGGGGAAACAGAAGAGTGCTTGAAAAGGAGAGGTGTAGTTAAGAACTACAGAAAGACGTAGCTCAGTTAGCCTGAGCACGAATCTGAGAAATGCAGTAATATTTGTAGAGCTCTCAAGTAGCAGTGGAAAATATACAGAAAAAACAAAAAGTAGTTGCAAACAGCACATTATATTTTCTTCTCTGTTTTAGAATATCTATTAGTGCCTTCTGAACCTAACAGTATACTGAAAACATATATAAAATACAGGATCCACAGACAGAAGTAAATTTAAAGCTTTATACACAAGTGGTTAGGCCATTAGGGAATAGGGTTGGGGTGAATGAGCTGGTGTAAAAGTTACATGGGCTTAAACATTTGCAAGATGAGAGTTAAAGAAAAACTATGCTTCCAGTAAAATAAAATTAATACTGCTAGATGCACAGTTAAGTATGTGTAAGTAGTATAGTTAAGGCTTCTACTGAGAAAATGAGAAACTACAAACTAAGTCAACACATTTCAGAAGTTTTACTAATATCAGCAAACTGTATTTGCATTTATGAAACAATAACAATTTCCATGGTTTTGTAAAGTTATGTAAACATAGATGATTCCTCTAGCTTCAGTAAAATATTTAAAGAATCACAGTAACCTGTCATTACTTCTGCTAAGAGCCTTGTCCAGCCAAGCTAACTATCGGCTGTCCTACCTAAGACGAAACTTTAAAGTGATAGTTATGGAGCATCACTGATACTCAGCATCTACTTTTGCTAAGAGATTTTGGCCCTAAAACTTTCCCAGCTTTATCTCCCGTTTAAACTACAGCACACTGGGAAGGAGAATAAAACTCAAAATTCCTCCAGGCTAAAACTACAAAGAAACATAACAGCTCTTACCCCTGAATGAAAGAGGGTTAATACAGACATTTGATTCCTGAGGAAGGCATATACAGGTGCAATACATTTATGCTGCAGAATAGTGAAAGAAATATTATAATGATGTTCAAGAAACCTAGTGTCCATAAACAAGAACCAAACTGAATCAGAACTCCCACCATCTGGAACACATATAATTCACATGAAAGTGTCATAAGAGAACTGACTGTAATTATTTATGTTTATTTACTGCAGGAACCATACATTTACTCTTATAAACACAGTTATACTAGTTATTAAGAAAAAGTATAGAGTGGAATGCACAAGAAGTATCTCAGTGTTTCACTCCATTTAATTTTTTTTTTTTTTTCTTCAATCCACAGTCCTATGAGATTGATCATACAGCCTTCAACACACTGAAAAATTCATTGTAAAGGTAGAATTTATCAAGTCTTTCTGCACTAGGTGATGTACATAAAAATAGTGCAAACCCTGGATAATTTCTGGTTATCCATTGGTGCATAGTGTCTCTTAATAGCAAGCCTAATTATACCCATTATGTTCCTTTATTTTGAATTGTTAAAAAACTTTTAAAGAACAATTTCTTGTGGACAGATAAAAACATGTCTGCATGCATATGTGAAGAAATTCTCATTGCTTTGACTATGGCACATCTTTAACAGTTGATATTTGCATTAATTTCATTCTCTCGCATCTGAGAAAATAGGATTAGAGTGACTTCAAAATACGTATTTTTCTGTCTAATGGCTGTCAATGGGATTTTAATATCAGGGCCTTAAAAAACTTTAATTGCAAAAAAGCATTAACAGTGAAGTATGCAATATGTTAAATTGTCTTAATGGAAAAGTTTAAGAAAAAACTAATTAATTTTGAAGTCTTTATTTGCAGAGTTCTTTTCAGGCCATGAATTAATGCTGGCTTTGATTTTATGGTATAAATGAGCTGCTTTAAAGTTATCTATTGTTAATTACATGTTCTCTTTTAACTGTCCCTTGGAAATAATATTTGGTTGTGCATTGTAAACAGCAATAGAGAACGGTTGCAGTAGTCTGCAAAAAACTCTGCTAGTACACAAATTTTCCCAAGTGCAGGCTGCAATTCAGGAAAGTTACTTACGGTTTTACAAGAGTTAGCTACAATTGAATTAAGAAAATGCTCCGAGTTTGACCCTGACTTCATACTGTTCTTCCACTTGACCTCACCTGGTAGAAATTTAGCTTCAAAACTCAAGATGCTTTATTTCAATGTAGAGCTGTATATAAGCAACTCAACTATTCAAACAACTAAAACCTGAAGTCCAGTTTCAGCCTTTACAGTCAAACCTTACCCGGTAGACTTATTTCCAGCTGATTTTTAATTTCAGCGTAATTACTGATGGTTGATTATTCATATTCTGCTTTGCATCCTAATGTTAATTTCCTCCACTTTAC
>WAAG01036513.1:60713-88263 GCA_013390105.1 Tichodroma muraria | reverse complement strand
AGAACTGTTTTATATAAATATATATATGTATATATACATAAAATAATAGTGGTAATAGTCCTGGAAATATATAAATAAATAAATAAATAAATATGTAAATATAGAAATGTAGAAATGTAGAAATATTTATTTATGTACAAAGATATAAATAAATGACCGCCTATCAATTGAGAGATGCTTATTGCAACATATCGGTCCGCAAGAATATTGAATATAAATATAAATATAAATATAAATATAAATATAAATATAAATATAAATATAAATATAAATGTAAATATAAATGTAAATATAAATGTAAATGTAAATATAGCGGTAACAATAGAGAAATAAATATATTAAAATATATATGTTTATAGATATTTAAATAAATGCTTGCCTGCCGAGTGAGAGCAGAGGCAAAATGCCCTGTGCTGAGTCACCCTGGGGGCAAAGAGCTCTGCACAAACCCAGCCGCTCCCTCCGGGAGCAGCAGCACGGCCCTGAACTACCCTGGGAGAGGCTGGGGAAACGCTCCGAGCGCTCCTAATGATTTATTTATTCAGCAGCTCCTCCAGGAGCAGCGATCCGTTCACCCCGCTGCCCTCCCCAGCGCTAAAATACTTCGGGATTCTCCTTTTATTTTCTTTTCCCTCTCTTTGTTTTCCTTTGCTGAACTCCTTTTCCCCAGTAAGCAGCTTTTGATTAAAGTGTTTTCAGGGCTGCAATTTCAGGATAAAGAGCATAAAGATTTGCAGTCAAAACCTTCATTTTCACTAAAATGCAGCTCTCACCTGCTCTAAGCAGGCATCTTTCTCCTGCTACAACATACTGAGTTTTCCCTTCCTTTTATATGAGAGGATTTGGAGAAAATAATTATTCTGCTGGGCCACGGGGCATCCTTCCCCTGAAAAATTAATCTCAGGTAAAAAGAACTGAGACTAAAAAGTCTAACTGAAAAGACTACTTCTTAGTCTAAAGTGCCAAATCTCTGGCACCAAGGATGCTTCCCTCAGGTGTGGCTTGGAAACTTCCACTTCAGCAGCATTCCAAAATCAGCTGGCAGCCCTGGCACAGATTCATAATTAAATACCTTCCTGGGAGAGAATTCCCTGCAGGCAGAGGGCATCAAAGGATTTCCCTCTCAGTAGCAGGATTTGCCTTCCTGGGAGCCAGCACGGGGTGGGAATTCCCTGTCCACAGCAATGGGCGTGTCCTGCTCTTCCAAAACACTCCAAAACCAACCTGGCTGCCTCTCATCCTCCTGCCTGCCCTGCTTCCCTTTGGCAGCAGGTTCCAGGGAATGAGCAGCAGCAGCAGGACAGGAGGAATTCGGCAGAGGATACCGGTTCTGCAGCCCGAGAGTGGCCATGAGGCCACTGCCAGCCTCGCCACCAACAGGTGAGGCTGAAACTCTTCTCGACTCTTCCTCCTTCTCTAGTCGATAAAAAATAAATAAAGTTTTAGTTAAAATTTTCTCTTCGGGTAGAACTAGCTCGTCTCTGCCCTGGGGACTGCTGACACACTGATTTTGTGAATTCTGGCCTGTTTCTTTCCCCCCTCATCTCCCCCAGGCAGCAGACAGAAATTCCCCTCTCCATCAGAGACCCCCTGGCTTGCAGGAGGGAGCTCGGAGCAGACAGCAGCATTTTCCAGGCGGTTTTAGCAGCGCAATTAGGACAACAACAGCTTGTTCCTCCTGCCCTGCTGAGCCCTTCTCCCACTTCTCTCATCTCCCTCCTCCCAGGAGCACAACCAGTTACATCCTCACCTGCCCTTTAGCCACCACAAGCCTTGCAGGAATTGGCTGTTTGATTTCTTCCAGCAGGAGCCCCGTGAAAGCTCAGATTGGCTTCCTGGAGAGGAGAGAACACCAGTCTATAAACACCAGGCTGGTGGAAATCAAATCTTCTCTTATGGTTCTTAAAAGAGAGATTTTATTTTTTTTTTTTCCTGTAACATTAGCTCCTGTTCAGGTTTATCTTCCCAGCTGGGCTTACAGCTCGGAGATGTGATTGCTGAACACCTCCCAGTGAGCACAGATCAGAATTCAGACATTTCCAGGCCTCCAAACCAATCTGTGCAAAGGCAGGGACAAGATGCTCTCACATTTACAACTGAGCTATTAAATCCTGCTCCTTGCTGTCTGCAGCTCCCCAGCCCCGGGCACACATTCCTGCACTGCCAGGGATGAACAAGGGAGAACATGAGCTCAAAAATGAGGCTGAAATGTCCTTATTTATTTTTACTCCCCAGCTGTACTCAAGATTTCACAGGGGCCTCCTGGTTATTCTGATATTCATCTGTAACTTCCAAAAATAATCATGTTTGCAAAACAGCCTGGAAAATGCTATGATGAAAAAAACCACAAACGACAGGTATCATTAAATACGTAAAAAAATAATCAGGTGGCACCCAGCTCATGATCCACCACGTGTAATGATCCCTCAAGAATCTCAGACCCTACACCCACCCCAAAAAAAAAAGAAAAAAGTTCGGTGCAAATACCTTTAGATCTCAGCTTGCAATTAAATCACTGAGCTCAGACTTGCAAGAAATTCTGTTCTTAGTTCTGCTCATGACCTCGGGCAAGCCATTTAATTTTCCTCTGCCTTAAATGAAGGAGTAACAGCTGCTTTTAACAGGAGGGATTGTGAGGGGGAACAAAAGCCAAACTAAATCAGTTGCTACTTAGGCTGGGCTCAAATGTGCTGTTGAAATGACAGTGGCACAACTGGATCCATCCCCAAATGCCTGAGGGGAAGAAATGCCACACATTTAAATCAGGAAATGCTCACGAGAGCACTTGTTGAACAGCACAGAAGTTCCTGCTCGCAGGGAACCACTTTAATTTTTTTGCATGTACAGATAGTGAACAAAGAGGTACAGGTGGGGGGGAAAAACCCAAAGAATGAGAGAAGGACAATTCTCCTAAGAAATTTTCCAATTTTAACTATAAAAGTAGGAATTCCTCATAAGCATCACCCCAAAAATTCCAGGTCTTGCACTCTTTGAGGCTGCTGGCCTGAACCCTGTCATGATGTGAAATAATAAAGCAATCAGCCTCCACACCAGGGGAGAGGCAGAGCTTTGTGATGATTGCACCTCTCTCCATCAAATTCCCTCTGATACCTCCTTTTCTTCCACTACAAAATTAGCAGGGGCCTGGAGAGCTCGTTAGCACGGGCTCCAAACTTCATCTCTAACCTGCTCACATCCCAGCGTTGTACCAGGAAGCCTGGGAAAGGCTGCAGGGGGACAGAGGATCTTCATGCAGGGAAGCTCCAGGCATTAATGAGAGAGGCTTGACTGAAAAAACAAACAGTGCCCACCCAGTTTTGCCCAACCCTGGGAAGGGGTTGTGTGTTGGGTACGGATGATTTTGGGTACAGATGATTTAGTGATTCCTTTAACACCACAAACGCGGTTTTAACTCGAAGCCTGGTATTAAATGCCGGAGATGCAACATCCACAGGCTCAAATAGAGTTTGAAAAGTGCACAGTAGTTTGGGACAATAAATTCCCAATCCACAGCAAGAAACATCTGATTTCATGCTCGGTGCTGTCCCTAGGAGTGGGCAGGACATTCCCTACTCCTTCCCAGTACAATTTGCATCCAGATTCTGGGAAAAAAATCTGTTGTGTTTCCAGAGATGCTTTTAAAAGGTGCCTGGGAAAACTTGGCTTTTGTAAAGGAGCCAGGTAACGGGTGGATAATACACAAACCCATTTGCTAAACACCACTTGAAAAATCACAGGCAGCATAATTGACTTTTACAGCTCGGATAATGTAGGTCACTGCATTAGTGCAACAAGAAAATGAATGTATGTTGGAGTGAAAGACAGAAGGGAAGTAATTACAAAATATAGATTAAATAACCATCAGATAACAGGCATAATAATAAGAACAACCAGGGTGAAGATAGAGGAGAAACAATTTGTTAAATGGATTGTAGCAGGGGTTTAAGGAGCTGCTGGGCTCACATGCCACGCTTTTCTTTTTTCTCCTTCACTGCAAACTCAATAGAATAAAGTATTTGTCCCCCTTTTGGAGCTGATATCCTGCTCCTCCTCGTGCTATCAGCTTGCAGCTCGCTCAGCCCAGAGGGCTCTTAAGTCAGAACCTGATTATTTTAGCACACGATTCATTCTTAACTCTTGCAGGAACAGGAAGCTGTAAAGTCCCCAGGTAGGAGGGATCACAGTTCAATCCTGCACAGCTCTGAATTCTGGCAAAGGCTTACTCAAAGCTTGACATTCTCAGTGCTTCTGCAGTTTAGCCCAAAGAAGTTTAGAAGAAGCATAACCAAAATCCCAAACAAATGAACAACCGAAAGACACCCAAAATGAAGCAAAAAATTCGGAATGTGGGACTATGCAAAGATGAATATAAGATGGTTTTTTTCCCCCTCTACAATATCAGCTGCAGTCCAGCCTTGCTTGATGGTGCTCTGAGCTTCCCAGTGAGGGCTCCCTGTTCAGTGAGCCCTAAAGAAGCTTTTGGAGGTCTGTGTCTGCCAGCAGTTCGGGGCCATCCCGAACTGTCACATCAGTGACATCCCATCAGTGTCACAGCCAGCACTCCTCTGGGCAGCAGCCAGCCCAGGGACTGAACCTGCCTGTGCTGGGAAAGGGGCAGAGCAGTGAGTGACACCTGAGATGATCCCCCGTGAAGGGTCCAAGGCAGGAGGGATCCAGCATCTCTCCTGCTTGTTCTCCATCAGTGCCTTGCGTTTGGAGTGACACTGCCCTGCTCTCCAGGAGGAAAATGCTTCTGGTTATCCCAGCTCCTGCAAATTCCCCTCTGATGTGCAGGTGATGCTCGTTGTAATAAGGGCAAAATGAAAAGGTTGAGAGTAACCAAAAAACTTAGGGAAAAATGCCAAATTTTCCTGCTGAAGAGGAACAAAATCCATCAGCTCAGCATCCCTTGCCTGGCTCTGAATCTAACTTCGGAGAATCAAAGGAAGCTGCACCACAGCCAGGTGCAAACCTCGAAAAGCGGGAATGCAGAAGGAGCTCAACACAGAGACCTGCAGAGGCAGAGCACATCGTGACACAGGGAAACACAGACGGCTGCCAGCAGCTCCTCTTTGTCCCAGACACGTGGAAAAAAGGCAAAAGGGACACTAAAAAGGGCTCAGAGAAGAAACCTTGGATTTTTTTTTGAGAAAGCTCCACCTTTCCCATTCGTTGCCGCACTGTACGAGGCACAGAATGTCCTTGGCCCACCAGAATTGTGGATTTTTATTGTTTTTCCTCCACAAAGAAAGGAAGATTTGCACCTCAGGGCCTGCTATCCCTCTCCCAAGGCATTGCTGCCTCATGCAGCTCGTGGCCTGTGGCTGCCCTGGCTCATCCCTGTCCTCTGCTGCTCTGCTCATTAATCAGTGGCTCCTCTGAATGCCAATGAGTCCTGAAAGGAGCCAGGTGAAAGCAATGGCAATTTGCTCACAGCTTGATAATTACACATTCTTCTAAATAAATTAAAGCCAGAGCTAACAGCAGCACACTGTTTTCAGGAGTCCTGCTTATACAGAGGAATTAATTGGGAAGGGCATTGATTGGAGGGGCTGCTGGATTCCAGCAGGGAATTTATTCCCCTCTTGTTCCACAGCAGCTCCCAGACCTCTCACCAGATAGAACCCCTCACCTCTGCTCCAACTGGGAGAGAAAAGGAAGCAGAGATAACCTCTATTCATCCCAAACCGTCTTTGGAGAGACCTGGCTCACAGAATTTGGGAGGGAAAGGGATCATAGGCTTTGATGGATCTTTGTTTTCTGGGTTACCCAAGGCAGCAAAGCTCCGGGAGCAATTAAAGGAGCAGTTTTACAATAGAGACATTTCAAAAGAGCTCTTTCATGCCCAGACACACAAACCAGGGGTGAACAAGCGCCATGTGCACAGATTCTCTGTGTTCTTTACATCTTCATGGAGAAATTCCACAAACAAGCAGAGGAGAAACTCCAGAATCACAAGCTCTTGGATATTTGCTGTACAAAAGGATCTAAACTCCATCCAAACACTTTGGCAACCTCCCACTCAACCTGAGCTGTGGGAATGAGGGGATTTCAGAGATCCCAGGGTCAGAAGATGCCCCAAGGACCTTAATTTACAGGAGAATCCTTTTTCCTGCACGTGCCAATTGTCAGCAAGGTCAGGGAAGCCTTCCAAGCTCCCACAGCAGTAGAATACACAAGGCAGTTGATTTCTCATGCAATAAATTTGTGTTGTTGATCTGTTCTGTTGATTCTTCCCTTTGCACAGCCCTGCTTTGCCTCAACAGCTCACACGTGCTGCAAAGGGCAGCCCTGCATAATAAATTGAGTTTGTGTAATGAAATATTTCAGGAGATGAGATTAGTTTTAATTTGTTGTTCTCACAATGCCTCCCCAACTCTTCACAAAATTGCACCCAGCACAGCAGGAGTTTATCTGAGCCAGGGCCTTCCAGATAAATTCTGGCTTGCTCAGGCAATTATTGCAAATAAGTTAAAGATGCAATCCACAAGAGAATTACACCTACTTGGACCCACTCCATAACAGTTGTTTCACGAAAAAGATTTACACAGAAAAGAAGGTGGCAAGGAGGTAATTGCTGCTTTCTTCCTAAAAGCCAGGCACTGGAGAGCTCAGCAAAAATACCCAAGGAAATGCTCCCATTCCAGATTGTTTAAATGGATCCATCTTCAGCAATCCCCACCGCTGCCAAAAGCAGGAACAGAGGTTTTTAGTGAACTTGTACTGTGACAGCTGAACCCAAGGATTAAACCCTGATCTCGTTCTTAGATTTACCCAAATTTGCTTATCTGAAACCTGGTTGGCCCCATTAGGAAGTGATGGCTGTGAGCAGTTTCCATGGAGCCTGCGTGCGACTACACCTGAGGTTTTTGATTTATCCCCCTTATATCTATCTTTAGATTCCATCTTTCCACACATCATCGCAGTGTCTGAGCATTTGCAAAAAATATATAAAAATCAGAGTAATAGCAGGCACCCTTCCCTTTCTTCTCTGCCAGGGAAAAATGGATTGTACACTGTTCCAGCTGAAATTGCTTCTCTTGGCTAAGCTGGGAGACATTTGTATGAATTATTCCTGAGCTCAGGAATCAGTGCTCATTCCTGACACTTTGTGATCTGTGTTCAGGGATGAGGAGCCTGGAGTGGCAAGAGAGGAGCAGCTGCAGCCCATTCTCATTGCTGGGGCAAGACATCTTCATATAAAACTTCAAATAAAACAAGCCCAGCCATCAGCCAGAAGGAAAAGGCTCATTCTGAAGCACCACCTGCATTAACTCTTCCTAGAATATGTTCATAAAAAGCTTAAAATAAAACAAACCCAGTCATCAGCCAGAACAAAAAACCACATCCTCGGGTATCACCTGGATTAACCCTTCCTAGAACATCTTCATCTAAAATTCAAAATAAAACAAGCCCAGTCACCAGCCAAAAGCAGAAGCCACATCCTGAAGCACCACCTGGATTAACCCTTCCTAAAAAAGTTTTCTTTATGAATAAGAACATGCTGTTGTTACACAGAAGTGTTTCACCCAGTGCCGTCAGGCCGGGCTGATTTTTTGGCCAGTTTTACACCTTTTCCTCAGCTGTGTGATCCTGCTGTGTGCTCCAGGGAAAAGAGCTGTGGGGAATGTGGCAGGAATAATAAAGAAAGGTGGTGTGGGGGGTGTTCCAGGGAGCTTTGTAGCCCCTCAGTGATGCCCACACTTCAGAAAAAGCACATTTATAACCACACACCTCACCCACATCAGTTATTCATAGCAAGACTGAGCCCAACTCAGGAGTCAGACACTGCTGAACCCCCTGTCAGAGTGGAGATTAATGCTGAGGGAACTGCAGCTCTGAACTCGCTCCCTGCTGCACACACAGCCCCTGGACTCCTGACAGCACAATTCCTGAATTCCTGCACAACCCCTGAATCCCTGACAACCCAGCCCCTGAATTCCTGACAGCCCAGCCCCTGAATTCCTGAATCCCTGACAGCCCAGCCCCTGAATCCCTGACAGCCCAGTCCCTGAATCCCTGACAGCCCAGCCCCTGAATTCCTGACAGCCCAGTCCCTGAATTCCTGAATCCCTGACAGCCCAGTCCCTGAATTCCTGACAACCCAACCCCTGAATTCCTGAATCCCTGACAGCCCAGACCCTGAAATCCTGACAACCCAGCCCCTGAATTCCTGAATTCCTGACAGCCCAGCCCCTGAATTCCTGAATTCCTGACAGCCCAGACCCTGCATTCCTGACAGCACAGCCCCTGAATCCCTGGAAGCCCAGTCCCTGAATTCCTGACAGCACAGCCCTGAATTCCTGACAACCCAGTCCCTGAATTCCTGACAGCCCAGCCCCTGAATTCCTGAATTCCTGACAGCCCAGACCCTGCATTCCTGACAGCCCAGCCCCTGAATCCCTGGCAGCCCAGTCCTTGAATTCCTGACAGCACAGCCCTGAATTCCTGACAACCCAGTCCCTGAATTCCTGACAGCACAGCCCTGAATTCCAGCAGGATGTAAATCTCCTCCAGACCCTCAGCAGCAGTCCCCCAACACAGAGTCATTAATTCCTAATCAATTCACCAGTTCATCAATTCTGTGTTAGCAGTAAAGCCTCTCCTCAGTGTCACAGTGCCCTGCAAAGTGACAGCTCCAGGGGACCACAGAGATCCCGCAGCTGGAATTTAAGGGGGATAAAACCCCAACAAGAAGCCCTTGAGAGGGAAAAAATCTCCAGCATAGTGCAAGTTGCAATTTAGCAGTGAATAAATCAGCCTGCAGGACTTTCTGTTCATTCCTTACTTAACTCATTTCCATTGTGACATCTTGGGTTTTGCTATTGAAGCCATGAAAACTCTGGGAAAGGCCAGGATGTTTCAGAAGGGAAAGCCAGAAACCTTCCAAAAATACAACCAAAAATACAATAAATAAGTAGCACTTGCCTGTAACTTCAGGATATACTATCTTTTTATTTATGGGTCTGAGGCACAAGTCATATATCCAAAATATAGCTCCATTTTTGAAGCGACTGAATCCTTTTCAAGGCAATTTGTAAGATTTACACTTGCTATATTTAATAGGGCCATTAAATACCTGGACAGAGTGGACCTGGTGATTGGCAGGAACAGCCTTTTCTCCATCCCTCACCCCTCTGGGTTCCCTGGAGTGGGCTGAAGTTATTCCCAGCAGCCTTTGAGTTGGGCTGATCTGGATTACCACTGTGGTGATTTTGGAAATAGAAAAACGCAGAAATGCAGGCAGAGCGTGGAGCAGCATCCATGGACAGTGTATCCATGTCTGCCTCAATGGAAGAGGCTAAAAAAACCCCAAAACAACACCACCACCAACCCCCTGAAAGAACAGCCCTCCTGTGCCACTGCTCCTTTTGGAAATCATGGTGGGTTCAGTTCTTAACACTTCCAGTGGGCATTGCTACCAACAGCCTTACAGCTAACTGGGATTATTGTGGAAAGCTCCAGAATCCAGTGGTTTAACTCCTCCCCAGGAAAGGCCAGGCCCTACTCCCAGAAGTGATGCCTGAGGTGGTAATTATCTGCTCCTAACTAAGTTTATTTCCATTATTAATATCTGCCCCTATTCAAGGATTCACACCCACTCACATATTTATATCTGTTTGGGAGGAATGGAACCACCTCAGGGGGAAGGGACCTGGAATCTACTTAAAAATAGAGAGGTGAAATATATTTCTAGATACATAAATATATATATGAAATATAGAGAACTGGGGAACTTCTTGAGGCAAGGAAGGAGGAAGGATGCTGTGCAAAGCCAATAAATCCTCAGTACAGGTGTCAGCCAAGTGCTCCAGCCACCAAAGGGATGGAAAGGCACCTCTCCTTTGGGAAGAGCTGCTCTGGAATTCCCTTCAAAAAATGGCAACACAGGAATGGGGGCAGCTGCAGAGCACAGCCCCAGCACTGGGGCCACGTCCCTGCCATCCCCATGGAAGTGCCAGCAGAGGTGACACCCCAGGTGACAGCTGCAGCTCCCTGGCACATCCCGCAGCTCCCTGCACTGCAGAGATGGGCAGAGCATCAGCGAGCCCTCTCTGGGAAATTCATTTACCCAGCGAAGCTGGGTGGGACTGGGGAGGCAGCAGCCAATTAAGGAACCATCAAACTTCTCTTAAAAACCTCCCTCCACAACGCTCCCCCTTCCTGCCTCCAGCCAACGTGGTAATTGTGTCTAATTTCTAAATTTCCGTGCCGTTGCTGCATGTGCCTCCCCTTAATGAGATGTAAATGTGTTGCCAGTTTGTGGATTTGTTTAATTGCAGGGTAGCTAAACTGTGATTGGCCAGGAGGTTCATTTTTAAATTTATTTATTTAGCACACATGCAAGGCATTTTAAAGATGCTTTTCTCCAGCTCAAAGAGGGAGGGGAGCATATTCTGTTTTCCTGTTCTGTTCAGGGTTCTGTCACAAAGAAACCATCTGGTTTTCCATGTGTTTGCCACTGAACTTAAAAGACTTCTGCCATATTCCAAGTGTTTGAAATGACTCTGAATGCCTCCTGTTTGATTCAGGTTCCTGAGTTGGACCCTGATGCTCAGGAATCTTTGGTTCTTAGCGGACAGACACAAGAAACACCCTCCAAGCATTTTTAAATGGCTTTCCAACACAATAATACTCATTCACTGAGCTTTTTCTCACTCACCTCCCACAAAGGCTTTTAAAAGAAAGGATGAAAGATTTGAGTACTAAACTGGGTAAGAACAGAGCCATCATTACCTAGTCTAACTCCAAATAAAATCCACTAAAGCTTGAAGGAAATACTGACTGATTTTAGTGCCTTTAACTCACTGCCACTTCAGAGTTTGCTCAAATATAGGAGAGCAGTAAGGAGTCTCCTAAATCTCAGCAAAACCTTGGAAGTGCAGATAAAAGCCTATTTTGCCCTGCAGTACCTTTGCTACCAAGGATGATGACACAGAAAAGGCCTGGCTTGATTTGCAGATCTCGAGACATCTGGAAGAGAGAAAATCAAACAGAACCACAGGGCCATTTCCACAAGGGCACCTAAAACCAGAGCCTGACAGTAAAAGCTGAAAGTTCTGGTTTTGCAGAACCCAGAGACAAATTCTCCCCTTCTGCTGCTCCTTAACAACAATTAGTCTGTGGAGAAAGTGCAGCTCTTTCAGTGCTGAGACCACTGTATAAATTGACATTCATTTTCAGAGTTTCCTTAACAGTCTGGTTTCCATCAGTTTTACGGCACCTAACGCTGCTTTTGCCTCTTGCCTGTGTGTAATGACTCACTCAGATAATTCATGGAGGCTGGCACACATAAATCTGCCCTCAACATCTCAGTGAAGATGGAAAGCAGCAGCATTTACCTTGGCACCAGGCAGATTCATCCAGCTGCTGGCACCACAGATTCCTGTCCCCAGCACCCAGCCTCAGGAAGTCAAGGATGCCTTTCCCATCCTGATGTCCTGGAGGAATATTTGAGGGTATTTCTTGCCCCCAAAGGACCCCAGCAGGAACAGCAGAACTGTGTTTACACCTCAATGTTTCTTTTTGTGTTAGAAGGCCCGAATTATGAATCTGGACCACAGACAGCTCAGGAAAGGTTCATTTCCTGCCAAATCTGTCTGGGAGACACCCCCGGTATGTGATTGCTGGAGAAAGCCATCTCCATGGGAGGAGTGAATATCTGGCTGCACAAGTCACTTGTTTGCATCCCAAAAAAAAGAATGGAAGTTGATTTCAGCTCCAGCTGCCTGTTGCTTCACACAAACAGAATCAGCGTGTCCCGGGGCCAAGGGCATCCCTCCTCTCAGCCACTGTCAGTAACAGCCAATAACACGAGCAGCACAGTAAAGGGAAGTGACAGCAGGGAAATAATTCAGCCTTTAACTGACACGTTATCCTGTTAAAAGCCATTTACCTTCTGCTGCTGTGTCATTGCTCATTTGGGGTTGGAAGTGACATCTCCCCAAGTGCCATTAACGTGCCAGTGGTGAGAGGGGATTTATGGAGGGTCACCCTGAGGAGTTACAGCCATCGGGGGTGTGGGCAGGGAAAGCCCTTGGAGGCTGTTTGTCCTCTCAGCTCCCACCCCACCCAACTCAGAGCATCCAGAAGGGATCAGGAAACTCCACAATTGTCCCCTTTTTCCTGCAGCACAGCCTGGCCTGATGATGCTGATGCCTTAGGATTTTAGCTTTTCTATTTTCCATCTATTTGTGATCCTGCAGTTCTCTAGTGTAGAACTCCAAACTCCACACACGGTGTGAGCTGCTGCTTTCCCATTTTGGGCAGACACAACAATTCCTCTCTGGGAATCAAGGACCCCTCACTGCCTCAGGCCCCAGGGATGGAAACAAAAGTGAGATGGGGGGAGCAAACTGGGGGTAAATGACTTCATTACCTGAAGGTGTAATTGGGAGATCAACCCCCAAAATGCAAATGGACCAAACTTATAAAAGTGTGAAAACCCGTGAGTGAGCCATTGTCCATTTTGGGCGTAGCCCCTGGGGGGCTTTGTCTGCCCTAAATGTACCTGAAGGCCCTGCAATAATTAGAACTGCTTTTAATTCCCTTAATTCCCTACCAGCAAATGGGACAGTCCTGTATAAAGCAAAAAGAGTTATGGTGTAAACTGAGGGGGATTTTGTGCAGTAATTCTGTTTTTCCAGAAGTAGATTCCTGCAGGTTGCATGAAACTGGATGTCCACACTTGCAGTCACAGTTTGTGACAGGAAGGGCTCAGCTCTCTGCCACTTCTTGTCTTAGATGTTGACCCTGGAACTATTCTCTTCCCTTACAATAATCCAAAGCGGCCTTCAATAACCCTGGATTTCAAACAACAGATAAACCATGGTCTTAAAAGGATGGAGTCATGGTAAGGATAAAAGACAGTATTTACCATAAATCAAGGAGTCTTGGTAAAAGCCCAAGTTATCTTGGAAGCCAGAATTACTCATCCTATCATCTTGACTCCTACAAGTTCAGACTTGATATAGAAGCAGAGGGAATTCTGCTCCCACTGCAGAAGATCAGGCAGGATTCAAACCACACCAACAGGCAGCTTCCATGGGAAACTGCTCCTTAATTTGCTGATCCCATGGAGGGTGTTCCTGCCCAGGGCAGGGGCTGGAATTCCATGGTCTCAAAGGTCCCCTCCAACCCAAACCAGCGTGGGATAAGGAGGAGAAGGGCAAATAGCCCCTGATTGAATTCAGAGCTGCCCTTTGCTGAGATCTAGCCCGATGACAGATGAACTTCCATTAGTTTAATGTGAATCACCACGGATAATGGAAAACAATACTTATGCTAATGAGGGAGCTGAACGACAGCTTTGCAAATGAGGTGCCATTTGCTCGCCAGCCCCGGCGCTGCAGATTAGGAACAGCTCGGTGACTGCTGCCTCCATGCTCCCCCAGCCCTGGGATGCCACCCCCGTGGGGCATCCCCATGGCATCCGTGCTTCCCCCAGAGCCTTCCGGGCACCCCAGAGCTGCAGTCTGGCAGGGGAGACGTGCCCTGAGCCAGGAGAAGGAATTCTGGAGTGAAAACAGGAAAGGGAGCCTGGGGAGGAGGCTGAGGGGAGATTGTTTGGGCCTGCTGCTCATCCAGAGGGACAGCTCCAACCTTTGCTGCCTGGGACAGGGACAGGGCCCAGGGATGGCTGGAGCTGGGTCAGGCTGGATTTTAGGGAAAGGTTCTTCCCCCAGAGGATGCTGGGCACTGCCCAGGCTCCCCAGGGAACTGGCACGGCCCCGAGGCTGCCAGAGCTCCAGGAGTTTTGGGAGGCACAGGGTGGGATTTGGGGGTGTCTGTGCAGGGCCAGGCGCTGCACTGGATGGTCCTTGTGTGTCCCTTCCAGCTCAGGATAATCTAAGGTAAACCTCAGGGTTATCTGAGGATAATCAGGAAAATCTGAGGAGGAGGATTCTCTGCAGGAGGGAGCAGAGAAGATCTTGTGGGCAAGGTGAGCTCGTGTGGTGAGGACTGTCCTGCTGGGCAGGGGTCAGGGTGTGGGGTTTGAGGAGTATACGGTGGAAGGAAAGCCTCGAAAACCTACCTGAGCACACGGGGTTTAAAGGCCCTGTAAGAAGGAAAGCCTCACAACTTCACCTGGATCCACCCCAAGAAAACCTTGTGGCAACTTGGACAGCATGCACCGGATTTTTTGTTCATGTTTTGTGTTAGAATAGACCTGACACCCCGAACCCACGAGGGAGCAAGGAAAGAGGCTCTGAGAGCTATTCCAGCAGCAAGGTGAGAGGGAATGGGGCCACAAAGCCATGCCAGGTGTGACACTGTGGGCAGGCAGAGCTCTGGCAGTGCCTCAGAGCCAGGAGATAAATCAGAGGACGTGGGCAAAGCTTTGTGGAATAACCACACCGTGGCAGGAGGTGATTCAGAGGCACTGTCAGAGCTGCAAAGGGATTTATAACATTTCATTCTGCTGCACTAGAATCGTGCTGAATTGTCTGAGAGTAGCTCTGCCTGTGCACGAGCTCTGGCAGTGTGTTGGCTCCTTAATTTTCACACCCACTAAGGAAGATTTAAAATACTTATGTTTTTAGGAAGAGATAAGGAAGCAGGTTGATAATGGCATTCCTGGCTTGGCTGGCTGTACCCAGCACTGTGCTTTCATCATTTCTTTCAGTTATTACCTTTGGCTTTTAATATCTTATTATATAAATATTTGTCAAATGCAGAAGCACAGCAACTCGGAACAATATAGAGCAGCATCTCCTGCAGGCCCTGAGGTAGGGTGCCACATTACCTCAGGACTTCCTTGAATATTTGCATTAAATTCCTGGAATTTCTAAATAGCTCCAGACACAAGGTGGTACAGGAGCAGAATCTGTTCCTCTGCTGGTTGTTTTTCCAGCAGGACAAATCGTGGGTAAATGAGCACTTGAGAAATATCTGAATTAAGGAGAATTTCCCCACTGAGAGGTGCTGACCCACCATTTTCAGTGATGTAGCTGCACATTTCTGAGGGCAGAGGGGAGGATGGCTCAGCAGGAGAGGGAAATGCTGCTGGGAAGGTTTGTCCTGTTTTGTCCCTTTTTTTTCCCCTCCTTTCCTTCCCTTCCAACATTGTGTCCTCCTGTGATCCATCACACAGGGTTAGGCAAATCATGAACCTTAATGCAAGGGACTGGAGCAGCTTTTCTGGCTTCTGCTTGGTGTGACATCTCCTGTGACAGCAGCACTGTCCAGCTGGCACCATGACCCTGCAGGGGGCATTTGGGACGCATTTGGCACAGCTCCTGGTGCTGAGGCTTTGTGGTTAAATCACCTTCCCAGCAGTGTTTTGGCAGGAGCAGCAGTTTTAGGGGAGTGCCGTGGAGCTCGTTAGAGTGGCTCAGACCAAAGGATGAGGACTTGCAGAGCCCCTTCTGCTGCCTTGGAGGGGCTCCCTAGAGCAGAGGCTGGACAAGATTAACAGCGTGAAGTGGGGATTTATTAAAGGCCTTCAAACGGGTGCACCTTGGGCAGTCAGAGGCTACAGCCAGGATGGACGATGGTCTGAGCTTTTCACACAATTATTAGTTTGGTCCGTTTGCATGTCAGGGGTTAATTCTCCAATTACAGCTTCAGGTAATGAAGCCATTTGCCCCCAGTTTGCTCCCCCCCAATTCACTTTTGTTTATACCTCCTGGGGCCTGAGGCTGTCGGGTGTCCTTGGGTTTCAGCCCTAGAGGGATTGCTTTGGCTGAGTAAAACAGGAGAACAGCAGCTGACACTATATGGAATTTTAGAGTTACACACTAAAGCAGTACAGGATTTGAAAAATATAAAAGCTAAACTCCTGAGGCATCCCTTTCCTTGGAGCTCTCCCAGCATCCCAAACCTGGCACTTGGGGTTTTTGGGCAGCTCTGAGGAGATCCCACACTCACGAGCCATCGCCACAAACACCTGCACCAGAATCCAGGTCAGAAATGCTCCATCCCAGCCCAGGGACTGCACCAGAGCCCTGACCATCACAGGAACTTGAGCTGCTTCACTCGCTGAGTCCACACTCTGAGCAGAAGCTGCTCCAGAGCCTCGCTCCCATGTTCCTTCCTGGCACATCCTCTCAGCAGCTGGACCCTTTTACCCTTTCATCCTCCAAGGAAAGGTTATACCAGTATGGAATTTGCATTAATCTGAACAGGCAGTGCCTGGGACTCTCCTGGGACCTTGCTCTCTGTTGAACCCATTTTTATTCATCCATCAAAAAGTATTAATTCTCCTTTTTGCATTGCTCTCTGCCTGGGTTTTTTATTTTTTCATTATCTTTTAAAGCACTGAGGAACCCCATCCCCTTCTGCTCAAGCCACAAGATGATAAAGTTGTTTTTCCCTGCAGCTCTTTTCAATGCATCATTTAGCAGCCCTCCTCTAACATGTTCTGAAAAGCCTCTCTTATCCCAGGTGGAGGGCAGGGAAGGAGGATCTGGTGGGACCATGGAATTGAAATCCATCTAGGTTTAAATAGCTCAAGGTCAGTTCAGGATGGGAACACAACAGCAGACTTCTGGAGACTTCATTCAATGAATTGTTGATTGGAAAAGCTCTTGCAGATCCCCGTGGAGCAGAATCTGGAAGGAATGAGTTTTCCAAAAGGAGGACAGCGGGTTAGTTGTTAATGATTTCAATAAAGCAAGAGAAGGCACGTTAGGAGGTTGGTCATGAGGGTATAAAAGGAGGCTGGTGTATTGCTCATTAGTGGTTTGCCAAAATTAACTCCATTACTGTTTGCTTTCATTGCAAACCTTCCTGTTAATTGCAGTTGCACTGAACAGGGGAGAGGGGCCCTGCTGCAGGTACCTGTGAGGGTCAGGAGAGCCCAGGGCTGCCTTTGGGGCTGCACCAGTGGCAGAGCTGAGCCTGCCCAGCCCGGCTGTGCTGTGCCCGTAACCAGGGGGGAAAGTGGGGATTTACTCTTGTTAAGAATGACTCAATAATGTTGGTTTTTGCATTTATGTATCAGCTTTTGCATGTTGTTGTTGATCAGAAATGTTTAGATGTGGCGCACATTGTAGCTCCTTCCAGCTGCTTGTTGATATCACATAATCTCACAGCTGAGGTGTGCATTGTATGGTTTTAGAAACAGTGTCATGGACAGAATATTCTGTATGGCTTATAGAGATGGGAACGTGATGGACAGACCCTAACAGAACGTGAGACGTGAGAAAGCTTTTGTGTGACTGAAGGAGCTGGGTGAGATCATCCATTAATTGACCAGTCCAAGCGATGGCAGTGGCACCAGGCAGAGCACCCCGAGGACAGAGGAGAAATCATCTCCTCTTACCAAGGGGAGTGTGCAGCAACAGGAATGGAATCACGGGAAGAAATAAAATGTATTGATGTCATACAGATAAGCAAAGATGGGAAAAATCAGACACAAAGAACCACTGTAACATCAAAAACTCCCAGGAATGTTTAAATAATGCATAAGCTAATGACTATGCGTGTAATCCCAGCGATGTACCTGTACATAGAGACCTTGACTCCAAGTGTTTGGTGTGATCTTGGTTGTTCGTCAAAGGCACCCCAGCACTAGAAATAGTGTCCATTATTATTATTATTATTATTATTATTATTGTTGTTGTTATTGCTATTATTATTTTTAAAATCCTAAGGAGGGTACTCTGTTTTTCACACTCTCCAAAGGTATCCCATGGCTTATTTCACAAGGATGGGCAGGAAATCAGAGCGAAAGAACAGAGAACCTGATCCAGAAGGTGGCGAAATCACTGACAGCTGTGCTATGGCTTTCTTTCAGCCTTGGGTTGAGCCCAAAGCCCTACAAATTTAGTTTCTCAGAGAGGTTATTTTTTTTACCTCTTTCCCTCTCTGTATTCTCCCATTTCCTTGGCTGTTCCTTTCCTCTTTCACGAGCTATTGATTCTCATCTTGTCTTTTATTTACTGCCAGCTCGCTCACTATGTCAGGAATCCTATCCTGAAATGCCATTCTGTTTTCCTTTAAATAAAGGAGAGGTTTTGCAGCTCCCTGCGAAGGTGCCTGCTGGCCACTGTTGGGGTTTTTCCTGCAGGATGGAAAGAGGGAATGGCTGGAATGCTCCTCCAGCTCTGGGAGTTTTCCTGCAGGATGGAAAGAGGGAATGGCTGGAATGCTCCTCCAGCTCTGGGAAGTGTTCTGCTTTCCCCACACAGCATCCAGCCCGCTCAGAAAGCGGTGACAGGGACAGTTTGGGCTGAAATCCCAGGATATTTCAGGCAGATTCGAGGATTCCAGGAGCCCACCTCGAGTGTGAAGGCAGGGAGAGGGAGCCATCTCCCTGTCCTTAAGGACTTTAACCCCCAATTAACCCCCAAGGAGAATTCTGCTGCTCCTTTTGGCCCTAAGGAGGTAAATGGGGGTCCTGGAAGGGTAAATTGGGTTCTGGAAGGGTAAATGGGGGCTCTGAAAGGGTAAATGGTGCCCTGGATGGGTAAATGGAGTCCTGGAAGTGTAAATGTGGCTCTGAGGAGTTAAATAGGGTCCTGGAAGGGTAAATGGTGCCCTAAGGAGGTAAATAGGGTCCTGGAAGGGTAAATGGTGCCCTGGAAGGGTAAATGGAGTCCTGAGGGGTAAATGTGGCCCTGAGGAGGTAAATAAGGTCCTGGGAGGGTAAATGGGGTCCTGAAGTGTAAGTGTGGCCGCTAAAAGGATAAATGGGGTCCTGAAATGGTGAATGGTGTCCTGAGGGGTAAATGGGGTCATTGAAATGGTAAATGGGGTCCTGGACAAATGAACAGGGTTCAAGGAATAAATCAGGTCCTGGAAAGGGTAAAGAGGGTTCTCGGGAATACATATGGTCCTGGAAAGGGTAAATGTGGAGGGGGGTGAAGGGAGTAAGGAGTAAATGTGGCACAGAGGGGATAGAGGGGGTCCTGGAAGAGAAAGGGTATCCTCAGGGAAGGGCTGAATTCCATGTGCTTAGATGTGAAGTTGTGGGGTCGTGGTGTAAAACCCTGCAGAGCCAGAACTCCCTCCAGCCTCCAGTTCATCCTCCCTCACCAGCCAGAGGCAGCTCAGGTCCCTGGGGGAAAACAAATTTTGGGGAGGGGAGCTGGAAGCGTCGAGGGGAATGGAAAGAGATGAGAGGAATAGTGGAGTTGTCTTTACAAACAAGCCATGGGCCTGCTGGTAAATAAAACCAGCACTGGGAGATAAAAGAAACAATGGGAAGGATTCCACTGATTGATGAATGGAAAAAGATATTTGCTTTTGCAAATAAACTCTAGGTTTGCTGAGAAATGAAATTAGGCATTGTAAGATGAAAGAAAACCCCTAAATTCCGTAAGAATTAAAAATCAAAAGGGAGGGTTGAACATAGGGGCGAATCCTTGGTATCAGGGGTTCTGGGAAGTCTGAACCTCTCAAGTGCCTCAGCCAGTGGGGAAAGAGAGAGGGAAATGTGGCCGGGAAATCGGGATAAAAAGGAAGCTGAATCCTCTAAAAATTGGAGAGACCCCAGGGGAATGCCCCATGGCCTCTCCCTTTATTGGAATAAAGCTACAGGACTCCTCTGCCTCGTTTTTGGACATAAACCTCTGATGTTTGTGGATTCATTTTCCAGACAGAGAGGAAAGGCCAGGGAGGTGATAACACTTTGATGGAGGCAGGTCAGTCTCTAACACCAGGGCCCGTCTCTTTGGGCTCCTCAGGCTCAGTTTTAGCTCCAGTCTGTGCTGGGGATGGCACTCGGAGCTGGAGCAGATGTTCTCTGAGGGCAATAAAGCCCTGAGTGTTCCAGAGCTGCAGTAACTCAGTCATGAGGGTTTTATTTCTGTGCTTTGGTCACTGACCCCACAATGGCGCTGAAAAATGGGAGTAGGTTGTGTTTAGGCAGGAAATGGAGGGTGGCTGTCAAAAAAATAAATAAAACAAAGTGGCTGAGCCCATTTTAATTAAAGCTCAGGATGAAGTGGTTGGCTCGTTCTCCTGGATGGTTCCTAAGCTCCGCTTCTCACTTCCATGCCATTGTTTTTTTGCAGATAAAGTTAATTCCTGGAAAGATCCCCTGTGATCAGCAGGACTGGCTGCCAGGAACTGTGCTGCTTCTCCCTCCAGTCAGTGCTCAGCTGGGGGGTGGGCATGAATACCACCAGAACTGTGGAATTTGGATTACCTGGCTGCACAGGGGTGCGCTCAGGGAGAGAGGAGAGCATTGGAAGACATTTTCCAGAGCTCAGGAGAGGCACTGATCAATGGGTGAAGAAAAATTGAGGAATGGGGCAGGAGAGAATGACCATAAGTGAGTCTCTGTTCAGCCAGAGGTGGAAAAATCAGAGTAAAATGCTGGTTTTAGCTCAGACCTGATCAAACCAGACACCAATTTTTGATGGTGAAAGCTCAGCTTAGGATGTACCCCAAAAATGCTGAGCATTTTCTCCCTTCGCCCTGTAAATGAGCTCCAAAATTTAAATTTTTTTTTAAATTTTTTTTTTTTTTTTTTTGGTGGGAGAGGCACAGCCAGGAATCTGCAGCTGGATGGGAACTCCAGAGGAGCTCTGCAGCTCCTTCCCAACCACACAACAATCTCGCATTGATTTCCCTCGGAGAAATAAATAAAAGACGTAATAAATGGAGCTGTGTGAATAACCAGCATTTACAGGCAGCAACGTGCTGAAAAGCAGAAAACACACTTTGGGGGGAGGAAGCATTTGTTACCTTCCCAGGAGTGGAGGGAAAACAAAGGAGGAAATATGTGTTTCAGGTTGAATGAAACATTGATTTGTTTTGGAGGAGGCAGGGGAGAGGGTGATCCATTCTCTTACAATTTGGCATATTTAGAAAATAAAAGATCTCGGTGATGGAAAAGAGAAGGGATTAGTGTGAAAAAAGAAAAATGTCGGGAATAAGGTCCATTTTTTCCCGCTATGTTTTCTTTGGTTGAAAGATTTCAGAAATTTGTCGCATCTCTGAGTCCCTCTGCAAATGTCTGTCAATAAAATCTTTTCTAGCACCGCCTCCCCTTGGCTATTAAGACCATTTTCTCCCAGGAGCAGCAGTTATTTAGTGCCAGAAGAGGTTATTTAGTTAATTTCTGTGTGCATGCAGAGGAGAGAGGCTCGGATACTTCAGAGCACAGGCTCAGACTCAGCCAGAATCCAAAGACATCAACAATTTGTGTCCCCACCGCGAGGATCCCTGGTGGCTGCAGGAGCTGGCAATGGATCATTATTCATGCTGAGGGGGACTCTGTTCTCTTGTCATGCAGCTCCAGATACCACTTGTTTTTTGTGCTTTCTGGATGCTGCTCTTGAAGGACGAGGAGCTTTTGAAGCAGACCAAAGTTAGATCTGATGACCTTTTCTGGTGTTTTTTTCCTTTTTTTTTTTTTTTTCTCGATTTTTCCCCCCTTTATTTATTTTTTTTTTCTTTTTCACAATGAATGGAGAAAATTTCTGGGTAATTCTTTCTCAGCTGGAGAAGGGATAAGCAAAAGGCTCCCACGTGTCAGGAGCATGAGATTGGCTTTGAGACACCATTGATTAGCTGAGACATTCGGAATTGTTTCCAGCAGCACTCAGAGAGCAGAAAAAAACCCCACACCCGGGTTTAAGTGAGGATCCCCCTTGCAGATAATAAACCTCCAGGGAGCTGTGTCTGAGGCAGGTAAAAGAGCTGTTAAGTCCTGTGGTCAGTGAGTTTTTGAAATCAGCTGCTGCCAGTTCAGCTTCAGCTGCATCTGTGCTGGGCTGTTCTGTGGATGAGGTGGTGAAGGCAGCAGGATGGATGCAAACAGCAGTGCCCTGGAACAAGGTGTGCTCACGGTCAGGGCTGGCAGACAGGGCAGACAAAGCCCAATTTTATTGGCAAAACTGGTGGAGGAATCCCGGAATCCCAACCTGGTTTGGGTTGGAAGAGGCCTTAAAGCTCGTCTCGTTCCATGATCCAGGCGATGCTGGTGTTTTACAGCCTCTTAAACATTGGCTGGGGGAATTAAAACGAGCCAGCTAGGGGAAAGGAAGGACTCAGGGCCAAATTTGAAGAGTGAATATAATATTTGTAATATGGAGAGTGAATATACAGCTGCGAGGTACAAGGAAGGTTTGTAGCGACTCTTTAACAAGGCCTGAACATCTGGGGCTGAGCCCGAAGTCCTTCAGATCTGCAGGCAAAATAAAGGTTGGCCCAGATTGAAAGGAGTCAGGAGGTGGTCACATCCCCCAAAAGATGAGTTCTGATAGCTGTGGTGCTTTCCAGGGGTTAATTTGTCCTGTCTCAGTCACCCTGTGACTGCTGCAAGGGCGGCACCAGCTGGGGCAGGCTCTGAAAAGCCAGGAGCTGCTCTGACAGCTCCTGGCATTAAAAAAAAAGGGCTCTGCGAATCAATCCTGGCATCTTTAAATAAATTCCCCATCTTTAAATAAACTCATCTTGTGTGGGTGAGCCTTTAGCCAGCAGGAGAAGGGTGAAAAGGGAGGAGAGGACACCTGAGCACAGGAATTAATCCAATCCCTCTGGTCCCAGGCAGCTTTGATGTGGTCCTGGAATCAGCAGGGGCTCTGAAGCCAGGCATTGCCTCAGCCCTGCAAACTGCTGCTCCCTGCAGAAAATTAATAAGGAGGCCTTGGATTCTGCCCCACATCTGACCTGAGCAGCTAAATAAGTTACACTAAGTTTTAAGGATCGCCCCAGTTTTCCCTCTAATAGGCAATTTTTCTGCTTAATTTGCAGAACAAGCAAAAAGCTATTATGTAAAATTTATCAGCAGCAATTGACTCTCATTAGAGATTGGGAGCAGGAGACTCTGTTGGAAGGGGGGAAGGAGCCTCCGAATTTTCATTTACCAGCCTGAGCTTCCCAGTGGTTGTGCCGACCCCTGCCCTGAACCAATCCAGCCACTGAGCCGTCAGCATTTCTCTGCTGTTCTCTCAGGAGCTGCTCACAGCCGGGCTGGGGAGCCCTGGAGTGCTGGAACCCCGAATGCTGAAAGCATCAGCCTTTCTGCCTGGACAGGCAGTGATCCTCAGCTGGGCACTGCCTTTGACCTGAGGCCGTGGGAAAGGCTTCCAAACTGACTGATAGCACCGGGAGTCTGTGTAGTTGCATAGAAGTGTGTAAAGTCACAGGGTGAAATATTTAAAGTTTGGAGTTTTAAGATATGGAATAGTAATATATATATATAAAAGACAATATGGAGGAATCCGAGCGTTGTGTGAGTCCTTCTTCACTTTCTTTGTCCATCTTCTCAGGTTTAGGCAATCTTTTCTAATTAGTTAGTAAAAGTCGCATTGCAGGCATTGAGTGATCTTTAATTGAGTTATAAATAAAAATAACTTAGGAGTCGGGTTCTAATTGGTTTTGCTTATTGTTTAAAAGTCCTTGAAAGGAAGTCGAAGGAGCCATTTTCTTGCCTTGTAGGACAGAGCTCACACAGGTGTGGGACTGAACCACAGATAAGAGAGAGTCCAAAGGAGATCCCATGGTGTCCTGCCATCCCTGAGGCAGTGACAGTTCTGCTGTCACTGTTCTGCTGAGCCTGCCCCGGGCTGCAGGAAGTGCCCCCGGGCTGCAGTGCTCGTGTTGCAGTGCTTCAACACGGGATTTGCCACCTTGAGAGAGGTGGAAACCCTGTGTTCAAGGGCGTTGGAGAGCAGCCCCGTGCTGGGAAAACGAGCTGGATTGAGCCCAGGGGATAGAGGCAAATTTGGATTTTAAAGCCAATGGGACAGAGGCAAATTTGGATTTTAAAGCCCACAGGATAGAGGCAAATTTTGACTTTAAACCTCGTATGATATAAGCAAATTTTGACTTTAAAGCCCACAGGATAGAGGCAAATTTGGACTTTAATGCCCATGGGATAGAGGCAAATTTTGACTTTAAAGGCCACGGGATACAGGCAAATTTGGACTTTAAAGGCCATGGGATAGAGGCAAATTTGGATTTTAAAGGCCACGGGATAGAGGCAAATTTGGATTTTAAAGCCCACAGGATAGAGGCAAATTTTGACTTTAAACCTCGTATGATATAAGCAAATTTTGACTTTAAAGCCCACAGGATAGAGGCAAATTTGGACTTTAATGCCCATGGGATAGAGGCAAATTTTGACTTTAAAGGCCACGGGATACAGGCAAATTTGGACTTTAAAGGCCATGGGATAGAGGCAAATTTGGATTTTAAAGGCCACGGGATAGAGGCAAATTTGGACTTTAAAGGCCATGGGATAGAGGCAAATTTGGATTTTAAAGGCCATGGGATAGAGGCAAATTTGGACTTTAAAGGCCACGGGGATACAGGCAAATTTGGATTTTAAAGCCCCATGGATACCCCAGCACGGCTTTGGACACACCTGCCTGAGTTTAACACCTTTAATCAGCGCTGTATTTACTGTTACCCTCAAATCTGCCTCTTCTCTCCACTTTTCTCTCCCAAATCTGGCAAAGAGCTGCTGGCCATAATTCCTGGGCCTGGAGCACAGCGTGCTGGGGAGCTGCTCATGTTTCCTTCATGCTGCAGCATCTTTTGGCTCCAGCTGGATGCAGCTGTGCCTGGCCCTGCGTAGGGGGACAGGTAAACCATGATATTCCTTCCTGTAAGAGACACTAGGGACGTGGAAATCAGTACTGAAATGCTCAGATGGGGATTTCTCCTTCCCTTTTCCCCCCACAATAAATGTTAATTATACATGAAGGTTCGCTACAGCAGAAGGGATTATAATTAATTTATATTTGAACTATTATAGGTTTCACTACAAAATGCATTTCATTGCAACAGAGTGTATTATGAGTGTTGTTTGCTGCCAGCAATTTACAGAAGCTGGCCACAAAGCTTTGCATCCATTTATTCAGCACTAAGGACAGCAGCAGGCAGATAAAATTGGGGGAAAAAAGTAAAATAAGTCTCTTTAACTTGTGAGCAGAGACCTGGGACTTGTTGCAAAACTCAGCCTAAGCTGAGAAATGCAGAGAGGCCCACATGAATTGGGAAGGGAAAATTTGGATCCAAATCCATGTCTGAACATGCCTGGAAATGAGGATTTGTCTGTCTCTCCTCTCTGCTTTAAACTTCAAAAAAGTTAAAATCAGTCTGGAAGCATAATAATGTTTTCTTGTTCTTGGTTCCCAGAGCAGAATGAAGGCAGTGGTGACCATGGGGACAGGCAGAAACGTTTTATTCCTGACCTGAGGGAAAATCCTTACTTTCCTGAGCCTCTCTCCTTTTCCAGCATCACCTACGCAGTTTTCTGGGGTGAGAGGTTCCCCAAGACAGGGATTATGTTTATCCAGGTAGGCTGGACACTCCCAAACTCCCTGTCATAGGAGAAGTGTCAAACCAGATATACCAGGCAGGATATTAAAAGCATAAATGGCAAGTTGTTAACTTTTAATTGGCATTTCCTAATTTCTACATGAACCCCTCAGATCTCCCAAAATCAGAATTTGGATTTTGGACTTGGTTTGAGGCTTTCTCTCCAAGAAATGAAAAACTTCCAGAGAAAGGATCCAGCTAACGGCCAGGTCACTCATTATCCCTTTGTTGTTTATTTTCACAAGTGCCTTGAGATTCTTTGGGTTGTTAAAACCAGGATTCCCACTTTTTCCTGCTTCTTTTGGAGGCATCACAGAAGAACTCTGCCTGGGGAGCACAGGGCTTCTGCCATCTCCTTGGGCCAGGCCCTCCATCATTCTTGGAAGGGCTGGAAATCAGGGTTCCCACTGCCAGTGTCCGAGCAGTGGGGGGGAGGACTAAAAACCAGTTCTTGGCCCATACTGGGAGCCTGACAGGAACCAGCACGGGGCTCAGGAGATGCCAGCTGCCCTCCCCTCGAGGGGCTCAGCTGACTGAGGGAGCTTCATGTCAGCACTTCCTCCCAGGGCTATTAAAAGCCGTGCTGATGCTGCAGCTGGGGCTGTCTGCGGCACATCTGGATGTACTCGAGCTGTCTCTGTGCTGCAGAGCACCAAAAACCAGCAAAGCTGCAGCAGCACAGCCCTCGGAGCTGTCAGCAGGACCTGCCTGAGCCCCTGGAAAATGAGCTGCCAGCTCAGGTGCTGCAGTCCCCAGCTCCTGTCCACTTCAGCCTACCCAGATGAAGCCACCTGTGTCCCTGTCACCCCGTGGCAGCACGGAAGTGTTCTCTCTACTGCAGCATGCCCTGCTCAATCTGCATGTTCTTGGCTTCCTGGCTATTTCAAGACTGTGCTGAAGGCACTCACGGCCACTTCAGTGAACCCTGGTTTGCTTCCAAGAGCTTTCTTACACAATTCATACTCACTCGAGCTGTAAAATTAACATTCTGTTTTATTACACAGGCTGCATCACTCAGGAGGACCCATCCAAAGGCCGGGAGCAGCTTTAATCCCAACAGAATGGCACTTTGGCAAGTAAAACCCTTTTGCTAGGATGGTTCTGGAGGTGTTTGCTGAGAAGGAGAAGCCCTGAGCAGGCTGTCCCAGCTCCGCTTGACATGAGATGTGGGATGGGGCACCCTGATTTGGGAGCAGCAACAAGGCCCCTTCCCAGGGGATGCTGTGGGAAATGGGGCTCTGGGGGCAGCACTGCAGTGCTGCTAAATTGAGGAGATGTCATTTGGGGAGTGTGGTGACACTGCATTTATTAAAGCCTGGCACTGCTTCCTCCCCGCACACCCCACAGTGTGACTCAGCCGGGTGAAAATACCCACAGAAACCACTTTCCCTGTGCTGTCTGAATCCCTGCATCATCACAGGATGGAAACTGGGAGGTGGGGGGTCAGAAATGGCTCCCAGAAATCCCTCCTGTGAGCCAGAAGCGAGAGCCCCACAGGAGCAGGCTGAGTGGGGGGGAGGCACCTGCCCCCTTCCTCGCCTCTGACTCAGCCTCTGAGATAAAAGACCTTTTCCAGAAAGCACTGGGGTGAAAATATTTCAGTTTGCTGCAGCTTTGCCGTTGCCAGCCTCACTAATTTCTGCTCTGATGTCACCAGCAGTGGCCCCATTACTGTTATTTATAGTGTTTGTGCCGTGGGCTCTGGTTGTGCTCAAGGCTCTGTGGCTGGTCTGAAGGAAGGGAAGAACAGCTCCAACACTCCCAGGGATGCATCCCCCAGCCTGGGGTGTATTCCAGGTTCTCCACATCACACCTGGGCTGTCTGCATCTCCCCCATGCTCCTGTCTGTGCTCCAGCAAGCTGAGCCTTCCTGAGGCTTATTTTGGTTATTTAGAACTTGGTCTAACAAACGCAGTAAGTCATGAGACCGAGCAAATCCGATAAGGGCGCTGCGGGCAAGGCAGCCTGCAAAGCCAGATGCAAATGCAGCCAACCAGAAACCAAAAATATATTAGTACTGAGAGAGCAGGCAGTTATTCTCCCATCAGAGGCACAGAATTTTCAGTGTGTGCGACTTCAGGACAGCCAGGCTCCGTTTTTGGGTGGAAATGAGGAGAGCTGAGGTTGTTTCAAAGCCCAAGTCTTGCTCTTCATGGCACCCATGGGCTGCAATTAATGGATGGATTTAACGAGCACGTGGCAGAATGTGAGAAGGACTCGGCATCTATGAACCTGAAGCGTTGAAAAATCGTGAGTCAGGCTTTTCATCTGATCATATTCACACTAAAATTAACAAAAAAAAAAAAAAAAAAAAAAAAAAAAAAAA
>WAAG01036513.1:32684-60654 GCA_013390105.1 Tichodroma muraria | reverse complement strand
GCCACGGTTTCAGTGGTTTCCTGCAGAACTTTAAATCTCTGGAGGTTGTGGCTGCAAGCTCTGCTGCCTGAAAGCTGAACTTCCCAGGTGATCTAATGACTCTGGGAATGAAGGCTTTTTAGAAAAAGCCCCAAATATTGCCAGAGACAGTACATCTGTAAGCACTGGAAGCTCTGCAGCCCAAAATCTGTCCCGGAGGAGCTATTTCAGCACTTAGGCTGGTCTCCTGCCTGAAGTGTGCACTGTCAGTGAACAGGAGAGAGGCTTGGGCAGGTAACGTGTCTGCAGTGCAGGCCCTCGAGTCTTTAAGGCATCCCACAAAACCCCACGGCCTGGAATCAGCCCCGGGGTGAAACAGTCTTCAGAGTGAACTTGTGCCCTGCTCCTTACACATCGCCCATTTTTCTGCAGTATTTCAGAAAAGAAGAAACCCCTCAATGTGTCCATGGTCAGGAATAACCCTCCCTCTCCTTGCCATCGATGCCTTCTGTGGGTTTAAAGGCAGCATTTCCTCCCAACCCAAGAAAATCTTATTTTGAGGGACACTTCAGAGTGATTGGTCACAACCATTAGAACTAACACTGGGTTTGTGACATCTGATTCATCTCTAGTTCTTCAAAAGACCAGAGTCTGCAGCAGCACAGCCCTGGGCTGTATCTGGGAATCTCAGACTGGAGTTTTCTTAAGTGGTGTGGACAGAGTGACCCCCCCGAGGCATTAATTAATCCCTGGGACACTGAACACAGGACCCTGGGCTGTTTTTGCAGCTCTGTATCTGAGAGCTGAGTCTTTGGGCCACTGTTGCCTTCTCCCTGTGGCCCAGAGTCCCCCAGCTGAATAAAACATTTAATAATGCTGAAGTGCCTCTAAAGATGAGGTGGTTGATGAATGAGTTCTTACTGCTGGGGTTTTTTTTCCCTTTTGAGATGTGTTTGGATGCCAACTGCAATTTTAGTGCAGAGTGGTATCGATCACCACCCTGCATGTGTAATACAGTCAGTTGTTATTCATTTCCTTATTGTTTCTCTCCTCTGAGATGATCCTTGCTGGGTACCTCGGGGGGCAGGTTAATAAAACTCTGCCTATTTATATTAAATACTGAGGGAAGCATTATCCTTGTACAGCCCCACTCCCTTTGGCACAAAGCTCCGAGGCACTGTTCCAGCACTTCTCCTGATGTCAGCCTGGGATTCTGCGGTGAAATATGCTCCTTTTCTTTTTATTTCTGCTGAGTTTTGTGACCTGGCATTGCTACCTGTCACCGAGGCTGCTTTTTCCCTGAGTAATGTCACAGCACTTATTTTTATGGGTATACTGGAGACAGTGGTCCCTTTTCGGAATGGGAGATAAGGCTGAGACAAAGACAGAGCTGCTGGCTTTTAAGTGACATGAGAGGCTCCAGACCCTCCTGTCATCCTCCTCCTCATCCTGTGACGAGGCCCCTCTGTGAGGACAGAGACTGATAAGCGGGAGCAATGTGGCAGCTCTGATAGGAGCAGTGAGCTCCTCAGCACCGAGAACATTGCAGGGAAAAGGCTGCAGAGCCAGACCCACAGGGCAGTGCTGAACTCAGCATTTGAGCCTCAAACACCTCTGTGGGTATGGACAAAATTGCCTTCCTCAGCTGGGATAGGAGTGAGAGAATGAAGTGTTAGAACAGCTCTGGCTGTGGCTGTGCCTCCCCCGTCCCCTGGAAGATGCCTTAGGATTTTAGCTTTTCTATTTTCCATCTATTTGTAATCCTGCAATTCTTTAGTGTAGAACTCCAAACTCCACACACGGTGTGAGCTGCTGCTTTCCCATTTTGGGCAGACACAACAATTCCTCTCCAGGCCTGGGAATCAAGGACCCCTCACTGCCTCAGGCCCCAGGGATGGAAACAAAAGTGAGATGGGGGGAGCAAACTGGGGGTAAATGACTTCATTACCTGAAGCTGTAATTGGGAGATCAACCCCCAATATGCAAATAGACCAAACTTAGAAAAGAGTGAAAACCCATGAGCCATTGTCCATTTTGGGTGTAGCCCCTGGGGGGCTTTGTCTGCTCTAAATGTACCTGAGGGCCCTTCAATAATTAGAACTGCTTTTTATTCCCTTAATTTTGTCTGTTCTCTGTCTTTAGGCAGCCCTGATAAGGCATCTTGGAAATGCCATTGTCCATCAGGGCTGCACGCGCTGCCCCAGGCAGGCTTCGTGCCCTGGGAATCCTGGAGAGGGATCAGCTGGGATAAAACCATCCCTGGCCGGGGCTGGGAGAGCACCAGCCCCAGCCCTGCAGCACAGGGATGCCAGGGTGGAGTGTTTCAGTCACTGCTCAGCCCCACACATGGCAAAAGGCTGAGCACAGCAGGGAAGCACAAATGTGTCCTGTGGAAGCAGGGCAGTGCAGGAGAGTGGGCACAGGGGACACTGCCATGTGTCCATAAAGCCCAGGCTGCACAGGGAGACCACTAATAGAGATTTTCGGAGAGTTTTTACCCTCTTTCCATTTGTTTCCGGGATTTCCTGGTTCCTTTCTCCTGTAAGAACAAAGTTGGCAGAGCCAGGAAACCCCTTCCCTGCTCACTGCACCTCTGGGCAGGTTGTGCCTGAATTCTGGGGTGAGGAACCACCAGAACAATTCCACCAGCCCTTCACCCACCTTAGGCCACTTGTTTTGGACTTGTCTTGTGACTTTGCCATCCTATCCCCTCACAGAGTGGGAGAAGCATTCTCATTAAATATTAATCTCCCCTCCCTGGATTCAGGCTGCTGCTGACAGTGTATCAATTATTTAAACTTATTTAAAAAAAAAAAAAAATCCAGGATTAAAGAGATTAGTTTCCTGTTGATTTTAGTAATTCCTCCTTCTTTGGCAGCTCTGAGGCTGAGTGAAATAGAGCTTCTGAGGAGCTGCTTGCTTGGAGTTCACCCTGGCCAGGGGCAGGATGGAAATTCTCTTTCCATTTCTAATTGCCAGGTTCAGGTCTGAGTTCAAACTGGGTGCTAGCAGAGCAATCAAAGCCCTTTTAGGTGGCACTGTTGGGTGGGCAATCCTTTGTACCACTGCACAGAGAACAGTCAATTCCGTGGTTGGCATCTGTCTGCAGAATTTTAGCTTATAAAAATATATTTGAAACAAATATTTAAAGTTTTCCTCTGCGATGCTTTGCGTTCCTCAGCTCCGTGGATTGCCCAGTCCCTCCCACACTTGAAGTGGCTCCAGTGACAGATCAAAGACCCTCAGGTGCTTCTGTCACCGATTTAAACCCTAGCTAAGCTGCCCTGGTGTCCCCTGCACTGTGAGGGGCTGTGCAAGGACAGCTCACCTGCCCCACACCCCACGATCAAGGCTGCAGCTGACACTGAGGAACGCCTAGAAAAAGGATTAAAAAGAATAATCAAAGAGCTCTGCACACCAAAAAGCAAACAGCTCTATGAAATATACATGAAAACACGCTGAAGCCTCAATCCCAGCATTATCTGTCTCCCACCCAGCCACTAATTCCGTGGTGCACCCAGGGAATGTGAACTCCTGAAGCGGGGCCCTTAGGCTGGGTGTTCCCTTTGCTGAGGCTGCCTGAGCAGTCCAGCTCATCCCTCCAGCAGCAGGGAATGCTTTTGTGACATCCCATAAAGGTACCTTTGCCTTAATTAACTGCTCAGACATCCTTCCTTAAGGAAGACTTCACGGCATTCACACCTAAAATCAAGATTCTGTAATTACAAATTAATCAGGGGAAATCCTCGGCAAGCTTTTCTTACTAAATATTCGCTGCTGGAAGGAATCAGAGGGCTCGTTATTCTCCTGCCCAGCTGTTTCACGCTGCATGAGAGGCTTTATCCATCAGCCCCAGAAACCAATCTTCCCCCGGTGCCCAGCACAGCCCCCATCAATCACCAACGCCAGCAAGGGTGCCAGAGCCTCATCCCAGCCTTCCCTGCCCTGGAGAGAGCTGGGAATGCACGTTGCGGGTATTGATCCTCCCCTCCTGCAGGGCAAGGAAGGGTGGTGGGAGGGGAGAGCGGGGGGAGACGAGGCTCGGCTGAAATGTTTTATTTTTGTTGTCAGAGACTCCGGCTGGAAACTGAGAAGCTGCAGGAGCTGGGAGAGCCTGGCATCAAAGGAGGGTGGGAGGAAGGTCAGGGGAGGGAGGAAAAGAGAATGCCTTGGTTTGGGTACCATGATTTGTATTACAGCACCCAGACCAAGCTTTGGGCTGCACGTCCTGTCCGCCTGCTGTGAGCACCTCTGGAAAGGTCAGGATCGTTATCCTCCTTTTCCAGGTGGAAAACCTGAGGAAGGTTTAGCTCACAGGAGCCCAGCAGAGCCAGGCAGAAGTGAGGAAAGAGCTCAGTTCTGTCCAAGATCTAAAATAGCTCTGTGCCCCCCGGGCTGCGTGGCCTCCCCTCATAGGAGAGGGTGGATGTGGGATCAGGCAGCAGTGCAAGGAATACTGGAATAAAACTGATTTCCCACAGGCCCCAGCGCATTTTCCATTTGCTGAGCTCTGTCTGTTGTTGTAGGTCATGGGCTGTCGTGTGGTTTTCCAACTCAAAGCTTTAATTTGTGCTTTGTACACACAGACTCAACAAATGTGTTCCAGCTGCACTTCATTGCAGTGGGAAGCACTGGGAACCCCCGGGAAGAGAGGTGCTTCTCCAAATGTATTTCATTTCATAAGAGGAAGGAAGGAAGGAAGAAAGAAAAAAAACACAGAAATGCTGATTTATTTTTGTGTTTCACGCTTCATTGATTTCACTTGAATTGTTCCTAATGTTCCCCTTCTGGAACTGAGGGAATTTACTCACCTGAGGCTTCTTTAAGCCTTTTTGTGGGTGGTGAGAGTTTAATCTCCAGTTGTGGGCATTAACTATGTGCAGAAATCAGGCTGAGGCTGCACAGGCAGCTGCTCCTGGTCAGGTTTGAGGCTGAGACCTGTGAAACACCTTTCACCCTCTGCAGCACCCCCCAGCTGTGCTCTGAGCCTGTCCCTGCCCAGGCTGATCCACCTGCTTGCTGTGCCACTGGATCTTGTGCTGGGATTTGAGTTCTGCTTTGGGAACTTTCTGGAGAATGGAAGAAGCCCGCAGCTGAGCAGCTGCTGGTATTTGCAGAGCATAAATGAGAGACAGCTCAGGGCTTTGGATGGAGCTGTGGGCTTCTCTCTTTGTCCTTCTAAACCACCTTAGGTCAAAAGAAATGGTTTATATGTTTTAAACTGCACCCATCTTGCATGGTTTGAGTGGGAAATCCACCCTAAACAGATTTATCAGTCTTTTCCAAGCTTGTACTTTGAGCAGTCCCACGTCCATAGTAAAAGCAAGATATTTCATTGGGAAATCCTTATTTCATAAGGATTAGATTTGGTCTGGTCAAGTATTTGGCACTTCTCCTGCAGCTGTTTGTTTTCTGCCTGTGTCACTGCTGATCTCAATTCCACAAAACCAAAGCAGAACCCATCCCTTCTGTCATCAGGATCCTTAAGCACAGAGAATGTGTGTGTCATCAGGATCCTTAAGCACAATGAATGTGTATTTTGTCCAAAATCAGCTGGAATTAGTAGCTAAAGTGCACAGGTTCCCAGTTCTTGCTTCCACAGGTACCTGTGAACCTCATCCCATCCTCCATCACCTAAGCAGAATAAACTTTTTGTGGGACTTCTGAAAACCAACATTAAAGTGCCCAGGAAGGGGCTGGATGGGGCTCCAATGGTAATTAAAAAGGCAAGGCAATATCTGTGGAATCAAATCACTTCGCTCTTCCATGGATTTCTTTCCCTCCCAAAAATAATCCCCCTGGCTGCTCTTTCACCCTCACTGGCTCCTCGTGCACCCTGGCAAGGCCAAGAGTGATCAGCTGCTCCTTCCCTGCCTTTGTGTCCCTGCTCCCCGTCCTCACCCGGGGTAGTCTTGTGTGAAATTGTTTTCTCTGCAGAGCCTCGGCTCTTGTAATTCCACTGGAATAATCCTTGGCTCCGTGCTGGGGAAGCTCAGCCAGCGAGGGGAGCAAAGGCATCTGCACACACACACACTCCCTCCCCTCAGTGCTGGGGGAGCTCAGCCAGCTCGGAAAACAAGGCAGGTTTGCAAATCTCCCTTTCTTCCCCTCAGTGCTTGCTCTGTAAAAGCCCAGGGGGCAGCCAGCCAGGGATGAGCAGGAACAGAGGGGCAGGGAAACAACTCGGAGCAGCTTGGTTTGCAGGCAGGGCACACAGGGACCCGTCACTGGGCCAGGGAAGTATAGGTTGGGTATTAGGAGAAAGTTTTTTATGGAAAGAGTGATGGGGCACTGGAATGGGCTGCCCGGAGATGTGGTGGAGTCATCATCCCTGGATGTGTTTAAAAAAAGACTGGATGTGGCACTCGGTGCCACAGTTTAGTTGAGGTGGTGTTGGGGATTGGGTTGGACTCGATGGTCTTGAAGGTCTCTTCCAACCTGGTGATCCTGTGGTTCTGAGATCCTGTGATTCAGAGATTCTGTGATTCTGAAATTCTGAGATTTTGTGATTCTGAGATTCTGATATTCTGTGATTCTGAGATTCTGTGGTTCAGAGCATCAGCATCGAGCCCCCACTGAGGGAAATCAGCACCAGAGATTCTGTCCCAGAGTGCTGAAATAGTAACCTGAGTCTGTGTAACTCTGTGCTCAGAGAGAAAGGTTTACTCCTAATTACTTCACTAAATAAAGGATCCTCATCCACATGGCCGGGTAAGCATTGTCCTCATTTTTACAGGGAAATTTTTACAGAGGTGAGGCACAGTTCCTGGAGCAGCTCTCCTCATCTAAAGCTCTACCCAAAGGAGCCCAGCTAAGAATTTTGTGTGATCCCAAACCAGAGGGGAACGCTGTGGTGGGCCTCTCTCACACAAATAATTCCCTTCCCTTGCTGGATAAATTATGACAATGATACAGAGATTAGCAATTCCCAGTTCCACCGGGAGCATCTCCTTCTGAGCGGTCGCCAATTCCCAGATGTCATGGCCACATCCCACAGCTCCAGAGCCCTGGAACACAGTTCACTGTGCCCCCAGGAGCTCCTGCCCGAGTTTACTGTCACCTTATCAGTGTTGTGCCTCAGGTTATCAGGCAGCATCCAAAGGTGAGGAAGATGCTTATCCTCTGGTCTGATAATTCACTGATTTCCTGCCATTTTTCTCCTGTGTTTGCTTCTGCACCCTGGGCAGTGGCAGCGGGAAGATGTGGGCTGATAGCCGTGCTCCAGAGCGCCCAATTCCTGACCTGGCCGCCGCCTGGGACGCGCTGAACTTTAATCAAATCTGATGGGGAGCTGAAAATGTTCCGTGCCTGCACCAGGCAGAGCAGACCTGAACCTGAAATCAATCTGTAGGCATGCCTCCGACACGGTTCGAGACAGGAGGAGCCCGGGAACAGGGAGAGAGCAATTGCCATGTAATTATGGGGTCTGTCACTTAACATTTGTGTGTGATGGGGGTCCTAAAGCCGAGGTTTGCATCATGGATATGCTAATTTGTCACGCTGACAGACAACAGAACCCCGGCTCACACAGCCGTGGTAGCTAATTGAACAGACAAACCAATCAACAGAGGTGGCAGATGAGGAATTTTAATGGGGAGAATTAAATATATAGAGTGACCTTGCAGTGGTGCTTAGGATAATTTTATTTAATACTATAGTCTGAGCAGGAAATTACTTAAAAAGCATATAAAGCATGACAAGCAATGACAAATTTGCCAGGGTTCCATGGCAGCTTTTTTCCAGAGCATTTCATCAGATTCACTAGATTCACTTCAAGAAAATGGGAATGTGGGAAAATTTAACCAGGGTGCATGACCAGTGCTTGCCCTCTGCTGAGGTCAGTCCAGGCACTGAAGATTAACTCTTTCTTCATCCATCTCTCTGCTTGGTCTTGTTCATCAGAGTCGTGCTGGGATTAAAACAAGACAAGGAAATTTTTTGTACCGCCCTCAACTGTAATTTTTGGCTTAATGCTTTGCTTCCAAAAGGTGCATCTCCTGCTTGGGAATTAGGAATTAGCACCACGATTTACTTCTCAGCTTTATTTCTTTAAATGTGGTGAATTGGGCAATCCATCCCCTGTCCTTCTCCTTCCCAGAGCCATCTGGGCACATCAGCTGTGATGGATCATTTCAATATCACGCCTTCTGTCCTGCAAATGGAGCTTTCCCTCCCCTTTTTTAGATAAAAGCTGCTAATATTTGAGTTCCCATCCCAGTCAAGCAGCCCATCAGACAGAAGGCTTCCAGGGACATGTGACACTGCTCCTTGCTCCACTGGCAGACAATAAATACTGTGGAGCAAGAGCGAGGGGGATTTACAGCCCGTGGCATCATCTGGCTCCTGGGCTGGGTTCATCCCTGGGTTACTGCTCTGCAATCCCCAGGAATTATCCCAAGCAGTGAATCTGCTCCAGTGGCAGGCAAGCCTGGAATTTCAGCTCTGTTTTAACTCGCTGTCATCCAAAATACACCTAAAGTGGGTGAGCGCTGTGCTGGAGGTTTGAGCTGAGTTTGGTGATCCAGAGGATGGGGGAATCGAGAGGCAGGGGTTGGGTTTCAGCTCAGCTCCTGTTGAGCTGCTAAATCTTCTTCAGGTAGCAGAGCATGGGAACATTGCCAAGGCTGACAGGAAAATCATTTACAGAGGGAAAGGCTGAGGGAAACTCAGGAAAGGTCTCCAGCAAAGCTTGGCTGGCGAGTGACAAGGGGTTTTTTTTTTGTTGTTGTTGATAAATTCAAGGCAAGTTATTTTAGAAAGTTACTCTGCTTGCAAAACTCTTTGAAATTTAATCTTTTTAAACTCAGTCTGTTATTAGATATCTCAACAGAATGCTCTTGGAGCAGTCAGCCAGCCAATATTCCCAATCCTTACGGCTCGGAATAGGAAATGGTCTTGGCAATCCTGCAATCCACTGCACCCCTCAGCACTGAATCTCTTCTGGCTGAGGACTAATGAACCTGGAAGGGGCTAAATGTTCAAATTTCTAATCAGCAAAGGGTTCAGGACAAATAGTTTGAAGTGAGATCCACTCTCCTTTTGTTTCAGTCGAGTTTTAGTTTCTTTACAGTCGTTCTTAAAACCTTGTGTGCACATAAAAAGCAGTGAAAGCACTGAAGGCCCGTGAGAGTTTCTGTCCAGGATGAAAGGTGAGCTCCCAGTGGAGTCCCTGCATGGAATTCACCCATCAGATTCCACTTGGAAGAGCCTCCATTCCGTTCCTATGAAAACCACTGGAATTTATCAGGCTGCCAGCTTTTCTTATTTAGAGGAAAACGAAGCCTTACGGTGTTTGCAGTGCCTGAAAATTTGGGCATTTACTATATTCTAGCAGCACACAGCTCTGTGTGCACCTGAAAATGGAAAAGGACCTGAACTCACAATTCCAGTTGCCAGTGGAGGTGTGTGGAACAGGGAGTGAGCAGGAATTGACAGCTCTCAGGTCTGCCTGAACGCCTCTGTGGCCTCTGAGCGGCCGAGCTCTTCCAAATCACCAATTTCAGCTGCACAACCTGCCCAGGGTGGAAGCAGCTCCATTACTTCAGATTATTTCAGCTCTCCTTTGGAGAGCTAAACGAAGAGGAGGGCAGGGGGAGAGGTGTGGAGAGGCTGAATAAATCAGGACCATTAACAAAAAGGGCTGAAAATTAAAAGAGAGGGAGGGAAAAGAGGCGAGTGCCAACAGTAAAACGAAAAATGAAGAAGTGCCATGATAAAAATGATGCAGTGTCCAGGCAGCTCAGTCCTCAGCCTTGAAAACCTCACGAGGAAAACATTACTCAGGGAAGATGAATTCCTTCAGTTAACCTTGTTCACAGCAACATCTTTGCAGGTCAGAAAATTATTACTCTCTCACTTTCCAGCTCTCCAGTGGGCGCCTGAATATCTTTGCATATGGATGGGTAGATTGGATTGGCTTAGGCTGAGCTGAATTGGCAGAGAGATTCCCTAAATCTGGGAATATTGTGCAGCATAATTCTTTTTTGATAAGAATATAATGAGGAAAAAATCCTCCCTGAAGCAAACAAAGGGCCCACAGTGTGCTGCCACCAGGCCGTTTTTCAGCTGGTGACCAGGCTGGAATCGCTGCACTGCAGCACAAGCGCCTGGAAAAATTATGAGGATTTCAGCAAAACTCTGAAAGCCACAGGAGCAAAGTTGCTTGTGAGTTCCTGCTCCATTCCCATCTGTGAGGATTCAGGAACTTCAGGAGATTTTTTGAAGCCCTTCCAGCTCCCTTGCAGCTGTGGAAATGTTCCTTCCCTTGCCCACTTTTCCTTGGCCATTCAGGTATTTTAGCTCTGAGGTTGATACTACGGTCTTCAGTTGGGAAGGCTCCTCCATGGCAGCTTTTGCACCCTAAAATTCAGAGATTTATTCCTTTTCCTGCCACTGATGCCACCAAAGTGATGCAGAGGGTCTGTCCTACACCCAACCAAACTGATGATGAGTCTCCAGGGAAAGTGCTCCACAAAGCAGAACATTCCAGCTGCTTCCAGAGGGCCAAACAGCAAAATCCTGCCATCCTCACATCTCCAGGCAGAGAAGATATGGGAGACAGTGTGTCATGTTTGTCTGATTGGTTTACTCCTTGCTGCCAAGGCAATTTCATCAGCAAAATAGACAAAATTGATAAAGAGAGAGCAAACCAAGCCCTGCAGCTTGGTGTTTATTGATAAGCCTTGCCCACGGGATACTTTTGATCCCGAGGCAAACATGAGAGCCAGAATATCCTCAGGCAATGGCTTTTAGGCAGATCCACAGCAGCAGGCTGGGAAAAGAGGGATTTTTAGCTGCTCTGAACACTGAGCCCTCATTTGGGATCATAAATTCAAATTGCAGACGTTGCAGGTCCTCACATTTCACTGAACTGGCTCTAAAAGGGTGTTCAGGTCTACAAGAATTTGGTGGGTCCTTGCCACAGGAAAAAAAAAAAATGCAAGTAAAAATCTGTTCTGCCACCAGTGTCCAGGGCAAAAATTGACAAACAAAGCCTGGGTGAAGGTGACAAGAAGCACAAGAAATTCTCTCTGATCCTTCCAGAATCAGATTTTGTGGCTGATGAACATGGTAATAGATTGCAGAACTGTATCAGAGCTCTGCAAAAAGAAAGAAAGAGAAGCTAGATAAAGAAGCAGAAACATATGGTAATAAAACAGGCAGCCTTGAGAAATGGAAAATAGAACTATCCTGGCTTTAATAATGTGTCAGCCTTTGTATGAACTGGCCCAGAGCCCAAAGAAATGGACTGTTGCTTCCATTTACAAGAAGAAGGCCAGGCTTGGCCTTCTGAGGGCTCTATAAATAAATGCTCCATTATCTCTTACAAGTATATTTGTAATATGTTATCTGACCCTAGGTTTATTCATTCACAAATTTGGTCATCTTTTACAGCAGAAGCAAGTCTCTCCCTTTCACCCAGGAATTTCAAAGTCCTGCTCGCATACCGGCGATTTCAGCTTGTTAAATGTTACTGAAAGGAAGCTGGGGCTTGGAGGAAAGGGAACAAATTTACCCAAATTCATGCCAGGAGGTGGGGACAGAGCCAGGAATAGGCTGGCAATGAATATACCCAGAATGATGAAAGGTCGGGATAAAAAGCAGCTCTCCCTGGCTGGTTGGAGATGTTTCTTTACAAGGTAACCCCTCACCAGAGCGAGGATTCTCTGTGTGCATGAAGAAAAGCTGACCAAATGTGCATCCTTACGTTGCTTACACTCTTCTTTGGTTACAATTTCCTTATTCTTACCTATATTTTCCCCTGATTCCCTACTCTATGCTGTCTCTCCCCCCAGAAGAAGGTGTGTAGCACTCACTAATATGAATTTCACTGGGAGCTCTGGGACACTGTGTGAATTTTACCCTTCCCAGACCTGTCATGCAGTGAAGGATGGGGATGCCTCAGATGGTCCTTTTGGCTTTATTTTTCTTGCTGAGCTTTGTCTCATGGGGAAGCATCTCACATAGAAGACTCACTGCTTGATGCAATTTGTGTTAGTTCGTTAAGCACAAGGTATGATTAACATGAACGCTTCTTTAATCAGCCAAAGAAGCTGCTGCAGACACTTGAAAGCTCCGTGCACTTTGAGCTCTTCTCTTCTCTCTGTTGCTGCTCTGCCCAGGTTTGTGAGAGGGCAAACAGTTCACAGCCTCTGCACGGAATAATTCTGAGCTGTTTCAGCACCGGATCAGAGAAACTGGAAAAGAATTTGCTTTTTTCCTGGAAGCAATTCCCTAACTTTTGCACTTATAGGATATCTGGGCTGTTGTGCCCCGAGAAGGAATTATTCCATGACTGAGGGATGAAGAGCTGTGGATGTGGGAGGCCGGATTGGCCAAACCCTCTTTCACCCAGCAAACCTCCACAATAATCAGATTAACCCAGTAAAACAACAACTTTTTATCCCAGAATCACAGGCTGGATTATCATCTTCATCCACAGCTCCTTCAGCTTTCAAGTCAGTTTGACACAGCAGTTGCTGTCTCCATCATTAGTTCCAGAGAGATATGAAGGAAGATGGTATTTTCTTGCATATTAATTCTATTTCAGTGCCTGTCTCGTTATTAAAACAAAGAATGGCCATCTCCTCTCTGTTTCATTCTTATTTTCCTGGGTTTAAAGGGAGGGCAGCCTCATCTACCCCCGGCTGCAGTGGCTGTGGGAGGTTTCTGGCCTCTCTGTGCCCACTTTGGTGGCAAAGATGAGGAGTCCCAGCCCTGCCTAGATTCTCTCTGGCCGCTCGCTGCAGCCCGGTGCCTCTGCCTTCCAGCCCTGCTCATTAGCGATACAGATAACAGGCTATCAGCAGCTCAGTAGCCTTATCCTGGGGAGATAAAACTCATCTGTGCCCTTAGATCGGCAGCCTTCCTCCTCCCGAATCTCACCTTGGGAAGCTCAGTAATTGCGGAAACATGGGGAGGAGGGAGGTGAGGGTCCAGGGCATGGATCCCTCTGATTCCACCCTTATTCCACCCTGATTCCACCCTTATTCCCCCTGATTCCACCCCGATTCCACCCTCTGATTCCATCCTCTGATTCCACCCTTATTCCCCCCGATTCCACCCTCTGATTCCACCCTTATTCCACCCTGATTCCCCCCTCTGATTCCACCCTGATTCCAGCCTCTGATTCCTCCCTTTATTCCACCCTGATTCCAGCCTCTGATTCCTCCCCTTATTCCACACTTATTCGACCCTTTTCCACCCCTTTCCACCCTTTTCTACCCTCTGATTCCACCCTTTTCCACCCTTTTCCACCCTTATTCCAGCCTCTGATTCCTCCCCTTATTCCACCCTTTTCCACCCTCTGATTCCACCCTGATTCCAGCCTCAGATTCCTCCCCTTATTCCACCCTTTTCCCACCCTTTTCCACCCTCTGATTCCACCCTTATTCCACCCTCCGGACCCCTGGGCGCTCTCTGGTTCCTGGTACACCTCTCCCGAGCATTCTGCATTTACATCGGAAGGAAATGGAGTTTTACAGGAATTCCTTTGTTCAGACAAACCTGTCCCGCACCGTGTCAAAAATAACAGCGCTGGGTGAAAGAAAACCCCTTGTACTCACAGCTTAGCTGGAACAACGCTTTCCTTTCATATGGATTTCCTCTGTTTTCCATGTTTTGGCCTTCTTTTGTGTTTGTTTGGGGTGTTTTCCTCGGAACAAAAGGAACATTCTCGTGCTCTGACGGCCTTGGTGCTGATGATTCTCTTTTGACCCTGCTCTGGTGCAAACAATGGAAGCAATAAAAACAAAGTTGTTCAAGGTGGAGTTCAACCAGCTTGGTTCAAGCAGCAGCACCATCCTGCCCATACTCCTTGTACCTTCCAAGGACACCCAGGATAAAGGTTTTAATCTTAATTTGAGCTTGATTTTGAGGAGAAATCCAACACAACCTGTAACTCACCCCCAGAATTCCTTGGGGGCCCTTTTGGTAGTGATTTGGTCATCCCTAAAACCCAGTGCCAAAACTGACTCTTTGCTTTTGGTGGGAATTTATACCAAAGCTTTTGAGAGTTTTCTCCTTTCAGCCGTTTCAGCCTCAGAGCGTGAGCTGAGACTGCAGAGTTATAAATGGAAAAACAAAAAGGCATCCCGTTTGTAAAATCTATGAGTTAATATTGATTTTGGCCATCCCATGAATTGGAACAAGCCTCCTGTGCAGAAATCCTCCGAAGATGCCATGTTCTCCTCTCCTCTTGACACAACACTTTATCGATCCCCGTGTTTGTGCCACATGAATGATGGATTATCTCATATCAAACCTTGCAGTATTCATTTAATGCCTTTGAATAAAACATTTCTCACAGATTAACAGAGCAGTTTTAAGTGAACAACCATTTTCATCTGTTTTAAATTTTCATGGGTACTTTTCTGGAGAACAAGTACATTGTTAATAATTGAAGGGAATGAGACCTTGCTAATCTCTTTGTATTTTAATAAAGTCCTGTTGCACCCCATTCATTTATTTTTAAAATGCCAGCATTTATAAAAATTCGATACATTTGCTACCCTCCCTTTGAAATGAATAATCCTGAGATTACATGAAAAGGGATTATTTATGTACCAGGGAACTGGAATTTCATTGTGTCCAGAGAGCTCTAAATGTGGTTTGTGATGGATTGCATGGATGAGGGGAGGGAGGAACTTCTCACTGGAAGCAGAGAGGCACTGGAAGAGCAAGGTTAGAAAGCGAGGAGGGTGGAGGAAGGAAGAAGCAGGAGTTTAGAGAAAAAGCAGGGAATTGGTTTGATCACAGAGACAGATGGGGATAGAAAAGACGAAGTGTGGGCAGGTAAATATATAGATTTTGTACATAGACGAGTGCACACAACTCTGTTATATTTATTTTCTTTTGTTCTCTGCTTCCATCCCTCCATCTTCTTTGTTATTCCATGAGTGCCTCTTTCTCCACTTCCCCTTTTGTCTTCTATCTCTCCCTGTCAATCCTTTTCCCTGCCGCAGACTCCAACTCAAATCTCCTCTGCCCTTGCCCAGAGTTGCTCAGAGCTTGCTCTGACACGGTTCCATTTCTCTTTTTCAAATACAATTGCTCCTTTACGCACAGCCCCGGGATTACATTTCAAAGGAGAACAGAAAACCCAATATGGACATGATTTCTTTTATCATTAGCAGGGCAGCAGCCCCTAGAACTCTCGTCTCAAAAATATTTTGTTCCAGCGAGTTTTCATTAAATTCTGTGGTCAGAGAGACAGTGTTTGCTGCAGGGATCTGTCCTGGAGGCTCCCAAACCTCTGTACATTAGTCATACATGGTCAGAACAGCAAGGGAGTGAAGAGGCTTTGGCAGCAGTAGAGAAAAAAAACCAAATAAAAGCATTAGGTACCCTCCTTGGAGGATGTTTGTGCACACAGAGACAGGGATTAGTTCTCTGTGTTTCCAACAGCTTTTGAGCTACTCCACTTTCAGTTCTGCATCTGCTAATTGTCTTTTTTTCTCCTTTGAAAGCTCTATATTGAGAGGGTAGAAATCAAACCCTCATAAACTGAGATCTCTGCATCCTCCAAGGATCCCTTTGGAAAAGCTGCTTTTAAATTGCTTGTTGATACTTGACCATGAGTCACCTCTGCATAAATCCTTGCCAGGTATTAAAATCATCGAAAAGATGCTGGAATGCTGAGATAAATGGATGTGTTAGTGGGAGGAACAGAAATTGGACTGGGCAGCACAGCTTGTGTTTGGATAGACGGCATTCTGTGTGAGTGATTTCAACCAACAAGTTGTGAAAACCTGTTGTGGGAAGGAGCTTAAAACAGCTCTGCACGAAATCTTTAGAGGAGAAAATCTCTTTTCACATTTTTAATCAAGTTGCTGCTTAGCTGTTTACTGATGAGCTCCTGACAGGGGATGGAGAGAGGCAAATTTGGTGCCTGAGAGATTTTTAGTGGAGCTGCTGTTATCGAGCTGAGCAGGCTGAGTTTGATCTCAGCATTCTGGGCAGGACTTCTCAACCCAAATGCCTCTGTACTGCTGGGAAGGGGAACAGCCCTGGATTGAGTTTGAGTGCCTCTGGTCAGACACGGGGATGGTCACAGAGGGTGGGATCAGTCCCTGGCACAGGGGATTGGTCACAGAGGGTCAGTCCCTGGCACAGGGGATGGTGACAGAGGGTGGGATCGGTCCCTGCCACTTCTCGGGTACAAAACTGGCTGTGTGAGTACCAGCGAGCTGGGAGAGTTCCCATTTGCAGGCTGCTGTTGCTCCTGTCTGCGCTCCCCGTGGGTGTGCAGGAGTTCCAGCTCCTTTCACTTCCTATCTCAGCCCGTGGAGCAGCATCCTTAAAGAGCTGTCACATTCCACCCAAGGTGGAGCTGGCAGTGGCGGGTTAAGTGATTTCAGGTTTTGTGCAGGAGAGGGAGAGATCACATGGAGGCTGGGCTAATCTCTGGGCCATTCCCCAGCGATTTCTGCTGCCTCTGCAGCACGGAGCTGTTGGGAAACCGGATTATCCCTTTGCAGACAGGTTCCCAGGAGCTGCAGCACCCATCTGCAGGGGCATGTCCCTGAAATTCCTCCTGGAAGCCTTGCTGACTCCTGGAATGCTGCCGGGTCGGTCCCCTTTATGACTGGTCCCCAGTGGCACCAGTGACAATGGGGCTGCCACAACATCGGGAATTTCATCCCGACCACATAGATTACAAGCACAGGAGCAGCTTTGCCTGGGGTGTGAAATTCTTGCATCCAGGGAAGAAGGACACAAGAGGAATTAATTAATTGATGGGCTAGTTCACATATGTTCCGTGTTCATCCAGTTCAGTTGTAGTGAAAATTTGCTCCAAACACAGCCAGGCAGCACTGGATGCTTGGGAAAATGCCACCTAATTGGCATTTATTATTCCTGCTGTAGCTCCAGTTAGGGTTTTTGGCTCAGGCCTCCGCAGCCAGTGAAGGCTGCTCTCTCCTAGGGCAGCGAGTGTCTGGCTGGATCTCTCCTTGGAAGTGAAAGAGGGGCCAGTTTCCATCATCCCATTAACTGTTTGTGAGAGCCATTGTCTTTGTCCCAGCTCAGCAGCTCAGCCCTGTCCAGCCCCGGCTGCCCCCGCACCTCTCAAAGGTGTCACTGCCTTTGCTGCACTCCAGCTGTCACCCAAGGCTTTGCTCAGACCTCGGGAACTTCAGGCCCGTGGCAAACTCACTGGAAATGAGCATTTAGGCTTTTTAGCAAACAAACAGCTTGTCTGGCAGTTGCCTCTGTCTCTGGAGTGCAGCACAAGCAGTGCCCACACCCCTGTGGCCACAGGCTGAGGCTGAGGTGAGCTCAGCTCAAGCCCTTTGTGCCCTTTGGTGACACTGCAGCTGGAAGTGGTGTCAGTGCTCTGTCACCTGCAGCCCCGGCCTCCTGATGAGCCTGTTTTGGAACCTGCCTTGTCCCAGACTGACCTCCTCTAGCTGCTGCTCCACAAATGCCCAGTCACACCTCAGCTTGCAGTCACACAAGCCCAAATTCACAGGAGCCAGTTCACTCTTTCTTGCCCTGCCTGTCTTGTTGCACTCACATTAATTTTTGCAATTTTACAAAGTGAATTTCGCAGGTTAAATCTTTCCAACACCCAGGCTTTTGTGGGCAGTGCTGTCCTGCTGGAGTCAGACACACAATGCCAAGTTCACAAGCAGTAATATTCAAAGTATAAATATCTAGGCCTTCCTTCCTTCCTTCCTTCCTTCCTTCCTTCCTTCCTTCCTTCCTTCCTTCCTTCCTTCCTTCCTNNNTTTCCTTTCCTTTCCTTTCCTTTCCTTTCCTTTCCTTTCTTTTTCTCTTTCATTTTTTTCTCTTTTCATACCAAGATAGCACAAGCACACTCTTGACCCACAGATCCTCCAGATGTGGTATTTCCACAATCAGCCTTGCACAGGCAGACACAATCTCTCAGGATCGTTAGATTTGTGTGAATTTTAGCACATAATTCACTGTAGACAGGTGAAATTATCCAGGCCACCCCTCTCTGCTTCCCACACCCAGTGCCAATGCAGAGATCACAGAAAACAAGTTTTTATTTTAACTTTACTTGAGGTGCTCTAAATTAATGAGCTGAACTTCACTCCAGGATCAGCCGAGCAGCTGCGGAAATGTTTGGAAATCGTGTTACACTGAAGGTCTGTTATTTTTTAATATCCCCTGCCCCAGGTGTATTTTCAAATATGATCTCTGGGTGAGAGCCGAGGCAGCTGTAACCCTGACAACAGTGACCCAGCTGGCAATCAGCAAAATGGGCTAATTGAATAATGCTGAGCTGGAAGCAGTGCTCTGCAGAACTCTGTTAGACCCGCCAGCAACTCAATTTCACTCAAAAATGCTGAGTGAATTTCACATTGACCACTGTGATCCCACACCTAGAGATGCTGGAAGGGACTTGCATGTGGACAGTAAAAGAGAAACAGCCCAGTGTGGCACTGTGTGTCTGGGGGATCTTCCTGGGATTAGAGGAATTGGATTTATTTATCCATATGAAACTCTTTGAGGCCCTTGATTAACTTAGAGACATGACTGTTCCTTTACCAGAGGAATTAATTAATTGATGGGCTAGTTCACACATGTTCACACTCAGCAGAGTTAAAACACGTGGCTGGGTGTTTTTAGGGTTTTCCCTTCGGTTGTGAGGCTCCCTGAGGAGGGGCAGGGTTGTCCTTGCCCTTTCCCTGCTGGAATGCTCACCCAGGCTGATAAAGTGAAACCTCATTTCAGGTGTAATGCACAGGCTGGGGGTGACCACAGAGTCCCAGAATGGTTTGGGTTGGAAGGGACCTTAAAGCTCATCTGGTTCCCCGTGGCAGGGGCAAATTCCACTCTCCCAGGCTGCTCCAACCTGGCCTTGGGCACTTCCAGGGATCCAGGGGCAGCCACAGCTCCTCTGGGCACCCTGTGCCAGGGCCCCCCACCCTCACAGGGAACAATTTTTTTCTAATATCCAATCTAAACCTGCTCTCTGTCAGGGTGAAACCATCCTCCCTTGTCCTGCAACACTCATGTAAAACGTGCCTGTCCATCTCTCCTGTCTGCTCCTTTCAGGGCACCTGGAGCATCCCTGCTCCCGGGGGCAGGAGGGCTGCCAGGGTGGGATCCCCACGGAGCTGAGCTGATCTGCACTACAGAGCCACCTCACCTCTGGCAGGACACGAGCAGGAGAGGTGTGGATGAGCCAGCCCCCACGGAGAAACGGGGAGCAATTACCTGCAGGGAGACAGGAATTAAAATGTTGCTAAAAAAAGAGCTGAGGAGCTGGTTCAGGCCTTCCCACCCATGGAGGCTCTGGTAAAGCACCCAGAGCTCTGTTCCCAGTGCTGGCTGAGAGCTCTGGGTACTGGGGCGTGTGGGAGGCTCTGATTCAGCCCCCACAAGGGCTTGGATTCCTGCAGGCTCTGACTCAGCCCGGCTGCAGTGAGAGGGGGAGGTTGGGAGCAGGAAAAAATCATCTGTGAATGGGAAAGGACAAGGACATGCTGTCATGAACCTTTGAGTCCCTCTTTGGCACCTCCAGCAAGGGCGAGAATAATGAGCTCTGGCCAGGGTTGTTGCTGGTCAGAGACCACCTCAGCCCCTGTTTTAGGGGGCAATGGAATAATTCAGCTGCTCCTGCAATCCTGGATGGACTCTTGCTCTCGGCAGGGCATGGGGGCAGGATGGCTGCTTGAAGCTCCTCTTCCTCACTGCACCCAGGGCATCAGAGCTGGGACAGGTTTAGGCACTAGGGAGGGACAACTGGAGCAGCAGCAGGAAGACACTGCTGGTGGGGAGTGATGGGAAGAGCTCGTGGATGAACAGGGAGCCTGGAGCATCCATCAGTTTATCCCTGGGAATTCCAGCAGGCACGCACAGCCTTGTCCCTGTTTGAGAGCAGGGACCAGGGGAACCTTGCAGCTGCAGAGATCTGCAGAGCTTTGTCCTGCACACAATTTCAGCCGTGGTGGTTGTTTGTGTGCTGCTGATCCATCAGGTGTAACAGCTCCAGGAATGCTCTGGGTCTGCTCATGGTAATGGTGATCATTACCCCTCAGACTGAGTCCGTTCCTGGGGATTGCGGTGCCCAGTGTGGAAAATGTTTTGAGATTCCATTCCAAGGTCCATCACTGGGAAGGGTATTGGGGTGAAAAGTCAGGATGGGGATGAAGACACCCAGGTGTAGGGGGTGGACGTGGGGTGAGGTTGAGGATGTGATTTTGGCCAGGCACTCTGGGTGACGTGTGACATTTCAGAGAGCTGGAAAAAGGCAGAAAGCAAACAAGGCTCATTAATCCCAACAAAGGGCAATGTATACAGCTGCCAGCTCTTGCTCTTTCCTTTAGCTTATTGTCTGAGGGCTTCTGTACCATAAACAGCTCCACAAATTGCATAACAAATAGAGCTCTCAAATATTAAATAGTTGAACAGCAGGTAACGAAGTGTGGGAGCAAAGCTCTGTGGCACAGACACTTCCACATCCTGCTCCTGTCTGATTTGGAGGTGCAGAGTTGTACCCAGGGCCGTGGCTAAGCTAAGCTCAAGCTAAGCCCACCCCAGGCTGTGCCCAGAGTAAAACCCGCCAGGAGGAGCAGCGCAGGCAGGGGAGAAGCTTGGGGAAGCAGCTGACGTGGAAGAGCACAGGCAGCAGTGACAGGCAGGACTTGCAGAGGTGCCAAATCATCTCTCCAGGTTATTTCAGTTCGGTCACTGGGGAACAAAACCAGGCTCCCTCACAAAAACCTGGATATGGATGATAATTCATCCAGGGGGCTCTCCCTCTCTCTTCTCGTGGCCAGGCTGTTGGCCTACACAGAATATCAGAAGAAGAATATTCAGGCATGAATTTATTTTTAAAAGTGGAACAGTCTGTTCCTGATTGTGGAAAGGTCCTTTTTTGAGCACCCTGAACAAAAAAAGATCCAAAATCACCTGTCTCACCGGAGACAGCTCTCCCACAGCTCGGAAGAGCTTGGTTTCTTTCTTGCTGTGTAATTCAAACTGGGCAAACACGAATGTTTCTCAGCCGAGGGTGATTTAATATTTAACAAGCCTGCTCTGAGTTGTTTTCAGAGTGAAGAGCAGCTTGGCAGTTTCTGTTTAATGTCCTGCCCCAGGGCTGTGTCACGCTGTGTCCCGAGGTGTGGGTGTGATGCTGGATGGAGATTTGGGTGCTCCACGTCCCCTGGGGTTTGAGTCCAGGCTAGTCACAGGGGTGATGTGACAGTCTGACCTAGTGCACAGAGGAGAGGAGGTGCCCAAGTCCAGCCGTTGTCATTTGGAGCTGATTCAGTGCAGATCTGTGAATCAGGAGTGCGAGCACAGAAGCCCTGACGCTTCCAGGAGCTCAGGGAAGCTCGCCTCTGTGGGTGAGCCTGCTCTTGTCCTGCCAGCGTGGAGAGACTCCTGCTTTGGTCCCAGGACCAGCCTGAAAACCATCTCCAATCTTCCTGGTGCTGCTTCAGGAGTTTCCTGCTACATGAGCCTGGAATTCATCCCCTGCTGGTGTTTAGCAGCTCTGCTGGCTCCAGCACCACCGGGATCTTCCCTGAGGCTGGAGAATCTCCATGGAGACCCCTGACATGCCTGTGCACCCTTGGCCCTGGCATTAATCCTGTTGCAATGTACCACAAAGTCAGCTTTAGCTGGGAGGAGAGATCAAATAAATATGAAAACTGCTCCCAGAGGAGGTAAATATTCGCTAGACGAGCAGAAAGAAAAGCAATAATGTACCATGTAAGCTACTGCCTTTTATTAGCTCAGCTCCCTTTTCTCCCCTTGTAAAGCAGTGTTCTGTTGTTATATTAATCTTTCCTGTGAAGCAAATTAAAGCAGGGACAGTTGTCAGAGCATTATTAAGAACATCTGTTTAATTAGGGCTGCCTTTGCATCCATTTGAGGGGCAAGGGGAACAGCCCTGCTAATCCCCTCCTGCCTCACTCCCCCTGCCCCAGCAAGGACGTGTGGTGAACCCAGGAGCACCCGGGGCCTTCATCACCTTCCCTTCCTCTGCTCACAGCTCTCCCCGTTCACCCTGGGAAGGAGGGAGGAGCAGGCAGCAAGGTATGGCTGTCCTGGGGTTTCTTAGTGATCTCTGCCTTGAGAGCCTCCATCCCTACTTCCTTCCCCTCAGAAAATAATTTGAAATTCTGTAAAGAGACCATGAACAACTATTAATTATCATTAGCAATTTGCCATTCCAGGCCAGGCTTTCATCTGGGAATCTCAGAGCAGTTTCACAAATGCTAATTAATTGAGACTATTTCATGAAGAAGTCTGTTAAACTCATTTTCCAGGGGTAAATCAAGGCTGAGAGATAGGCAGCCACTTGCTGGAGTCAAAGGTGGTGCTGCCAGCGGAACCAAGGCCTTCCCAGACACAAATTGTGTGTTTCAGCCACATTCTCCCACTTTCCCTTCATCCCCTGACACTTGCACAAGGCCACACCAGGAGGTGACAAAAACAGCTGCCAAAGCTTTGGCCTTGCCCATTTCTTTGTGTTCACAAGGTTGGGCTCACTAATAGTGATAAAATACAGGGATTTAGCTGCAGTCACATCACCAGGGCTTGAAGGCAGCTACGGGGCTGCTCTGAATATCTTTTGTTCTCCCTGAAACTCTCGCTCCCGGTCCTTGTCAGCACTTCTGCTCAGAACAGCCCTGACAATCCCCTGCCTCCTTTCTCCAGGTATCTCCGTGTTTCCCTGTCTCCCCAGACTGCAGTGTCTGATTGTCTCGTCTCCTGTATTTATGTAGCCATTTACCCAGGCAGCCAGCAGTGAATTAATCATCGTGTCTCCAGCCTCTGCTGGGAGAGGCATTGACTCACATCCCAGCCCGGGAGGACAAGAGCTTGTTTGTTACCCGATGAAAGCAAACTCCATTTGGGGCTGCCCGGGATGTCAGGGGTGCTTCCATGAGTGAGCTTCAGGAGCGGTGGAGGTCAGGGCTCAGCTCTGCTCCAGCACACGGGAAACACAGTCTGCGTTTGGGGCTGGGCTCTGTGCAGCTCTTCACACAATCCCAGCCTGGTGTGGGCTGGGAGGGACCCTAAAGGTCAATTCCAACCCCCTGCCATGGGCAGGGACACCTTCCCCTAGCCCAGGATGCTCAGAGATCCGCCCAGCCCAGCCTGGGGCTCTGCCAGGGATGGGGCAGCCCCACGCTGGACATTCCGCAGGGCAGTGCCCACAGCAAGAACAGTAATAAATCCACGAGGACTGCGAGAAGCAGAACTGAATTCTCTCCAGCAACCATTCCTATTCTCCATGCCCTGCCTGTCCCACCATGTGCTTTTGAAAATTAGGAATTTCAATGGAGTCAAGCCTGGCTCTCCATTTAGCAGAGACCATTTTCCCCCGGGAGTACATTCCCTGAAAGGTCTGCTTGTTCAGTCACATAAATTATCCCCAGGCTCAGGCTATCTGGCGAGTTAATCAGGTTTAGAGCGATGTCAGGTCACTCAGAAGTTCAAAGCTGTCCAAGCCTACCTGTGAATCCAAATTCCAGTGAGCAGTGGGAGATATTGTAGCAGAAGCTGTCTTACATGCTAGAAAAAGTAAAAAAAACCCAAAACTAAATACCCCATAAATCCTCAACTCACAAGTACTTTGAAATATAAGAAGTTCTGAGATAGTCTAAAAAATCTGGACTCTGAATATTTGAGGCTTTCCCATCATTATGAGTATTAACCATATAATTAGGTATTATCTGAGAATTATCCATAAATGCTCATCACAACATGATATTTGCTAAGTAATAATTAGGCCATGAAAGGAGCTCAAACAATACCTTTGTCTAGAAAATTAAAAGCCCAGCCTTGGGTTTATGCAGCACCATGCTGAGGGGGTAATAGGGTTTAAAATTGCAGTAAATTGCAGTTAGAGCAAATCTCAGCCCCCTCAAATGTAAAGAAGCTACAGAGGGAGAGAGGATCAGGGCTCTTTTCCTAAAAAAAGGCAGGACAAGGCACCAGGTCCATTCACAGGAGCAGCACCTGGGCACTACAACTCCTTCCACATTTTCCTTTGAGTTGAAATCCCCGTTTTCCAAACTCAGGCTGTCCTCAGAAGGACAGGATTCCTCTCCTTTAACTTGGGTTGGGTGGAATGAGAGCTCCCGAGGATGGTAATTTCGAGGGGGTAGAGTTAATTTTGCTTTGCTTTGCAAGGTTTCAAAGCTCCCCTGATGAGCACAGCAGAATCTTATGTATTAATTTATCATGGTTAGAGATTTTGGGCTGACCCTAAGGAAGACAAACATGCAAATTGCTTTGAATTCCTTATTTCTGTTAGATTCAGTCCAGAACCACAGGGCACAAGAACATTTGGGACAAACTTTTGCTGCACAGGATTAAATACTGAGTGTCTCTCTAGGAGAAAAGTCAAATTCTGGCATCCTGTCTGAAACCCAGGCTGTGCTAAAAGCTTCTTGTGTCCTAGTGATTGGCACTTTATGGCACTTCTAGCACTTTTTTATGGCATTTTCAGGAATAAAAGTAGCTTTTGACCTCTGGAAGTGGGAAAGGACAAGAGTGTGCTGCTGATGGGAGCCCTCTTACTCCTCTCCCCACTTTTTTATATTTCCGTTTTATTTTCACTTCTATTTCCTCCTCTGCAGCCAAAGCTTTAAATGGATACTTTGGTGCATTTGGGGCAATAATTCTTTTGCTGTTTGTTGGTTCTTTGCAGAGGGACTGTTAAAGGAAGAGCAGCAATACCAGAGGGAGCTGCAGCCCCTGGCATGATCCACCCTGGGCAGCAGCTGAGATGTCCTAGGATCCTCCTGCCTGGAATGTTTTCCTGGGTAAAGTAGAGCATTCCTGGTCACTGTGATCTGAATTGTGATTTTCCATGGATGAGACCCAGCTCTCATCTTGCCTCCTGTTTGATGGCTCCTCGAGCACTCCACTTCCCAGGGGGGAAGGAAAAGACATTTTCCAGCAGAAGTGTCCATGGAAATTCAGGCTTTGTGAGCTTTAAACGCTTTTTTTCATCAATAGATCAGAGCTGATGCAAAGTGGTGGCGTGGCAGCTGAAACCCTCTGCAGGGGGTGAACAAATGCTCACTCCACACCTTGGACCACCAGGATGCCTCCAACCTCCCACTTTGGGCTCTGCAGCTGAGAAATTGCTCCAAATTCCAGCAAAAAACAATGGGGTGGAGTGGGAATTCCTGGCTGTAGAGACCTCTCTGTTCACACTGGGATTGATCCTCAGCAAACTCAGCTCATGCCATCACCCCACTGCTACCAGTCAGTGCCAATCTGGATTTATTGAGGGTTGAGACCTGTTTTTCCCCAGCTCGGAGAAGGTGACATTTGGGAGTCAGACATCTGGGAGGCTGTGAAATTTCCATGTTGTTAGGAAATAACAGAGCTGAGGGAAGAAGACAATTTGAAAAGAAGGGAAAAAAAGCTGTTTGAGAGCATCATTGGTGTTCAAATCTGCGCAGAAAGTGCAATATAAAGATCTCAAACAAATGTAAAAAATGTTTTCAATAAAGTTCCCCTCTCAGCCTCTTTATTGTAGGTTTTAAATGCTAATGTGCAGAGAGGACAAAGGAGGTGACTTAAACCTGCTGCTGCCTGGTGAACTTGGGGTTTTTTATGTCAGGAGTCCTCTGCCCAGAAGGGATTGTAAAGAAAATGTGTTTCTGTGCTGTGATCCATGAAGGATCTGTGCTGTGCTTGTTCACTTCACAGAGGTAAACATCTCCGTGGTGAGGACGTGGGATTTAAGGACAGTGCCGTACCGATAACATTAAAATTGGGTTAAAAGTCTTGTTCTGAGGATCTTCAGAAAGCCCAGTCCTTGTTCAGCCACGCAGCCAGACAGGCTCGGGCTGCTCAGATCTTCATCCTGCCCGAGGTTTGGAGAGGAGGCTGCAGTGAAATCATATTTAATAGAGGACCTTGCAGCTGTGAGCCCTTCCCCAGATGTGTGATGCAAAGCCCTCGCCCTGGTGAGCTGTGGGCACATTTGTAGGTTTGAGGGCTGCAGCAACCTGTGCCTGTCCCAGGGCCTCCTGGCTGGGGGAGGAATGTCTCAGGGAGTGCTCCGGGCACAGCAAACCCATCATTTCTGCCCTTTGAGTTCGGAGCGAGGTGCAGCAGGGGCTGCTCTCCAGGACCTGCCTGCTGAGCAGCCACGTCCCACAGCAGGGCCAGGGCAGTGCTCTGAGGGGCACAAGGTCCTAAACCTCCCCAGCTGCTCTGCAGGAGGCTCACCCTCTGGGAGAGGCGTGCCGGCAGCGATGCCAGCCTGTTCACGCGGATCCTCCCTCACGCGGATTTCCAGCCTGGCATCAGGATAAATACACCTCATGGCCGCCTTTGCAGCTCTTGTTTCATGCCTCGCTGCCATCTCAGCCAGGTTTCCCTGGTGAATCCAGGGGTTTTTCACTTGCCACCCCAGAATCTTCCATATCCCAGCCCTCTGGCCTCTAGGGAAGGGATTCCGTGGCTCTGCAGTGGCACAGCGCCCTCAGGAACCAGCCTCCCTTCCTCTGCAGCTTCTCTCAGTCCCCGTGCTGGGGTTTGGGGTGCTGCCCTCAGCCTGGCCTCTCAGGCAGCTCTAAATGAGTGACTGCAGACACAAATCCCACACAGGAGCAGTGGGGACCACGTGTGCCAAAACCTGGAGCTGGGAGAAGTTCCCTCCAGTTCCACCTGTGTGCTGTGCCCCCTCCCTGATACCTTGGTTTCCAAGTGGAAGACAGAGATAAGAAACAAGACATTCCTGCTCTGCCTGCCTTCCAAGAGCTCTGCCAGGCAACATTTGGGATGGTTTGACCTTGGTTCCTGATTTCCACTGGGACAAAAATACAAGAAACCCCCTCGTCAGGTCCCACTGGTTTTAACCACAGAGGTCAGTGAACAAAGAATGATCCTCACTCTTCACTCAGCTCAAGCCTCGTTATCACTTTCCATTTCTTGGAATCTCCATCCTCACCTTATCTCTGTTTTCTTTTTTTAAACTTCACAAAACCAGGCCGTGGCACCGAGTTTTGGAGTCAGAGTCCCTGGCGGATTATTAACACCAATAATGGAGGACGAGGAGATTGCTAAACTCATTAATTTTATTCATAATAGGAAATTAATGTGCAGAAAGGCAATGCCAGCCTGGCAGTAATTGCTTTTTGGTTTTAAAACATTAAGTGGAAAAGTTAAAAGTCATTTCCAGCTGCTGCTTCCTTTCTCCTCTCCCTCACTCCCCCCCTCCTCCTCGCACTCTTCCTGTCTCTTATTTGCGTTTCACAAGAATTGAGCTTATTTTTTCTCCCACCTCTGCTTCATTACGAGTCATTATATTTCATCATTACAAGACTTTGGTCATATTTCATTGCTTTCCCATTATGTTTTCATCATTCTTCTCCTGATACCGCTGCTCAGGGCAGAGGCAGGCAGGGGATTCAGGCAGCTCAGCTCTGCTGGGATAATGAGCAGCCACATCTCTGCCCACTTTGGAGCCAGCAGAGGCAATTTGCTGTCCCTGTTTCCTCTCACTGGCTACACCACATCCTTCAGGCAACGGGATGTTCCTTCATTCCACCCTAATGCCCTGGGAAAACATAAATGCCACTTCGTGCCCTCTTTGGGGTTGAAATAGCTCCTTCTCTTGTAGGCTGTGCAATGTGGGAGGAGGAGAGGTTATTGAATAAAATAATTGGAGTTCTAACCAGCCTAAAGCGTGCTGGACATTGCCTGGCACTGTGGGCTCTGTGCTCTTGGGGGGATATTCAATATTTACACTGCTAAGGGAGATCCTGCCACGTCAGCCTTGTAAAGCTCTGATCCTGGACTAACCCCAGATGTTCTTTTGGAGTTGGTAACGCTGTCACAAGTCCAGGACTGAGCCCAGCTCGAGGTCTTTGGGGTCTGGTTAGTTAAGTGTTGTGCAGAAGGATTGTGTGGGTTGGTTGTCAACATTCCCCAGTCACCTGTCCCCAAATCAGAGCCACCAACTTCAGCTTGGAAAGGGGAAAAGGTGTGGGAAGCTGAGAAAGAGGAAGAAAGGGAAAAGGGAAAAGGGAAAAGG
>WAAG01036513.1:13545-32653 GCA_013390105.1 Tichodroma muraria | reverse complement strand
AAAAAAAAGGATGAAGGAAAAAGGAGGAGGAGGAAAAAAGGAAGGAAGGAAGGAAGGAAGGAAGGAAGGAAGGAAGGAAGGAAGGAGTAAAAAGTTCAGTCTTTTTAATTCCATTTTTATCATTGCACTAAATGCTATCAGTGTGTAAGTGCAAGCAGATTGTGAGAAACTCTGTTCACAGAACTGGGAGCAGGCGAGGCAAGTTTGTCATGCCTTCCCTCAGGGCCTGAAGGATCTCTAAGGAGTCTCAGTTTGGGCTAATTTTTAATTGTCTAGACCAGAACATTAAGTCTGAAAAAGTTCTGTGACCTAGTTCCAGATGCAGACCTCGTGATTCATCTCAGTTGCACTGAAGTATATGAAAAATCCATTATCATCCTTTTTTTCCCCTTTTTCTCTTCCCCTTTGTTATAACTTCAGTGTGTGTACAGCTTAATTTTAGTTCTGATAAAAGCAAAAGACATTTTAATTTTTATAGCATGATTTATTGTCATTTGGCTTTAATTTATGAAAAAATAATGGAAAAGAAAGAGAGATTTAACCCTGAGCAGTCTTCTTGATATCCATGAGCCATAGCTGTGAGACTGCAGCTATTTCAGGGCATATTTTATTCACCCAAGCAGGACAGGGATATATCATTTTCTCTTACTGGTTCTGTGCAAAGGTCTAATTATTTGCTTTGCTTGCTGGCTGAAAAAAGATTTGAAAAGAAAAATAATCTGATTATCACCGTGCAGATTTTTATTTTTTTTTTTTCCCTACTGGTTTCGTGCAATCAAAATGAAATATCAGGGAGCCGTGGCTGTTGTTTGTTCTGCTCCTTTGCTCCAGAACTTTGTGTTGGTTTGTGCCATGACCATTGTGTTGGATAACTGAGGGAATGGCTGGAGCTGTGTCAGGGGAGGGGCAGGTTGGGTGTCAGGGAAAGGTTCTTCCCCCTGATGCTTGAAGATTTCAGCTTTTAAACATTGTTCCTGTGTTTGTAGCTTTGTAGACTATTAATACGTGGTTATACAGCTGCTGGTATTATTCCTACCCTTGCTTTTGGATTTTAGAGTAATAAGTTCACCTTCTAAAACATTCCTGAAATACTGTTTGGTCTTATTCAAGAAGAACATTTTGTTTTCCATCAGAATCTGAGAGGACACAACAAGAAATGGGGCAAAGAAGCCCTGGAGCAACTCCAGTGGGGCAGTACCCAGGGGAAAAATTACCCAATCAACTGCTCTTCTAATTGGCCAAGGCTTGTTAGAGATGCTAATTTGTTAAACTTACAAAAATTGCAGAAAACTGATACCAGGGGTGCCTGTAGCCCAGAACTATGGACACACCTGGGAGCTTCTGATAAAGAGCTGCTTTTTTATCTGCCCACTTTAATGTTCTTGCAAGGGGTTTTGACTTTAAATATCAGAGGGTGCTGGCACTGCCCAGGCTCCCCAGGGAACGGGCACTGCCCCGAGGCTGCCAGAGCTCCAGGAAGGGTTGGACACAGCTCCCAGGGATGCCCAGGGTGGGATTTGGGGGCAGCAGTTGAATTGCTGATCCCTGTGGGTCCCAGAGCTCCAGGAGGGGTGGGACACAGCTCCCAGGGATGCTCAGGGTGGGATTTTGGGTTGTCTATGCAGGGCCAGGAGCTGGCTCAATGATCCTGGTGGGTCCCTCCCAGCTCAGGATATTCCCTGATTCTTTCTCTCTATGATCCTGGAGGGATCCAGCCCCATCCTGGGTGTCCCCAGCCCTCCTACTGCAGCCTGGCTGGCTGGGGGGACATCCCTGCTCCCCCATGGGGGGAGGTGACACTGGCTGAGGTGACACCGGCTGTGCCCCATGTCAGGAGGCCCTTGGCAGCCAGGAAGAGCAGCAGGAGCTCTTGGACCCATCCCCAGCGTGTGCCAGGGCCTAATTGGCACAAGTGGGCCTTGAATGCTAATTGGGCTCCTCATTAGCATCTCCCAGCCGGGCGCTGGGGCACAGGAGCAGCAGAAGCAGCAGTGTCCAAATCCACAGGAAGGGTCTCAATCCTACCTAAATGCCTGGGAAGAGGGATCTTCCCTAATTCTTTACCTTTTACAGTAGCTTAGGCCACACCCAGCATTTACATCGGTTCCTTCCAAAATCCTCTAGACCTCTACTTTATCTAGCACTGAATCCCACAGTAAATGATGCATTCAAAAAAAAGCAATTATTTACTTGTATCCATCACAAATGTGCTGCTCTCTGCTCGCTCCCTTCCCCCACTGTTTTATTTTATGCACTCGCAAGTTCTCACACCCCCACGGTGAGGAGCTGGTGCCAGGTGGGTGAGGAGGGGTCTCTCTGGAGCCTGTTGTGCTCAGTGAACACATGTCCCGGTGAAAGATGAGCGTGCACAGGGCTCCAGCTGCCTTTTGTCCTCCCAGCCAATGTGTCTCTGTGCACTTGGCCACTGGAGAGTTCTGTATTTCTGTAAACATTTCCATATGTGAAAAATGCGATGCAAAAGCAGCCTGGCTCCTCTTTCATCTGCAGAGGGAGCTCCGAGGGCCAGGGAGATGCTGGCTCTGCCTTTTCTCCACAGTCCTGCGAGTTTATCACATCTCAGACCCTGCTCTGTTGGTCAGAGGCCTAAAACCATCTACAAAAAAAAAAAAAAAAAAAAAAANNNNAAAAAAAAAAGGAAAAAAATCCCACTAGAATAATTCCCAAGCAAGCTCCCCTGCTTTTCTGTGCTTTAAACATCTTCCAGTGACTGCTCTAAGCAGCATTTCCTTTCCTTTCCTTTCCTTTCCTTTCCTTTCCTTTCCTTTCCTTTCCTTTCCTTTCCTTTCCTTTCCTTTCCTTTCCTTTCCTTTCCTTTCCTTTCCTTTCCTTTCCTTTCCTTTCCTTTCCTTTCCTTTCCTTTCCTTTCCTTTCCTTTCCTTTCCTTTCCTTTCCTTTCCTTTCCTTTCCTTTCCTTTCCTTTCCTTTCCTTTCCTTTCCTTTCCTTTCCTTTCCTTTCCTTTCCTTTCCTTTCCTTTCCTTTCCTTTCCTTTCCTTTCCTTTCCTTTCCTTTCCTTTCCTTTCCTTTCCTTTCCTTTCCTTTCCTTTCCTTTCCTTTCCTTTCCTTTCCTTTCCTTNCCTCTCCTCTCCTCTCCTCTCCTCTCCTCTCGGGATTTCTCTGAGGGATAACTCTGAGTTCTTCCAGCCTTGTCTTCAGCAGAGGGAGAAATTCCAGCACCACTGGCCTGAACTTTGCCACTTCTGCAGCCCCCAGTGCTGAAGCTCTGACGGTGTGAATTATCCCGGTTATCCGTGGTCTTCTTCTAACTGAGATACCAAAAGGAAGAAGCTTTTGGTGTCCTTTCTGAAATGCCCATGTCCTCGTGGATCAAAATCCTGCTCCTGACGCCCCAGCGTGGCACCTGCTATATTTAAATGAATTTATTTGTGCAGGGAAGGAGGGAAGGATGTGAAATCCCAACCCGCAGCAGCAGCCAGCTGCTAAAGTGCAGCTCCAGCAATACAATGCAACATTCCAGCACGAGATAACATCACCCTACTTTGCATATATTGGGGATGTGGTGATAAGGCAGGCATTTAGATAGCCTGGAATTCTCCATGGGTTAGGGCAGGAAATGCAGCTAAAATGGAAAATGGAAATGGAGTGCATGTTCCCAGCACACAGCACAGCCCTGGGATGATGCAGAGCCGTGGCTACGCTTCCTTGGCAGTCTGGGCATGTGTTTCCTGCAGAAAGACTCTCCCCCTTTGGAAATATTTTCTCTGATTGTGATTCCTCTCAGCAGTTTCTCGCTGACCTTTGAGTTTAGAAAGCCCTTAAGTACAACGGAGAAGGAAAGCAAAATATTTGTAGTGATAAATTTCCACCCTTGCTGGCAACTCAGTGTTAGTCCTATTTTTGTGACGTTTTCAGGCTCTAATGGATTAAAAATGGACTTTGTTCCTGATATCTTTGACTCCCCTGTGTTTTGGAGAGCCTGGCTGCAGGTCTAGCTTGAGTGGCTGATGGTGGAGAGAGAGATTGTCCCAAGAGCTCCCAGTGAGGCAGCTGCACAAAGGGACAGGAGACACCCAGGGGACACCCAGGGGACACCCAGGGGACACCCAGGGACTCAGAACATCCTGGGCAGCCCCGTGGTTTTCCACAGGCAGGTGCTGGAATCCTGGGAATTAAAGCACGGGCTCAGCTAGCCAGCACAGAGCCCAGCTGGGACGAGGCTCACCTGAGCGTTTGCTGTGCTCTGCCTGATGCTTCCCCCTCGTTTGGACCCGGCCTGCAGTCCCAGCCAGATGTGGAATATTCTCCCCTGCCGCACGGGCAGAGTGCTGCTCTGGGGTCTGCTGCTTGCCACGCCGGTGCCGGCTGGATTTCAGTGACAGATGACATTTTCCCAGGGTATGCAGGGTTTATAACCAGCCTTTATGAAAGCTTTCTCCTTGAGCAAAAGGACACCTATTAGAGCAGGCACCGGCCACCGAGCTGGGATGCTTTGACACCGTCCCGGTGATTGACGGAGCACGATTGACAAAGCACAGAGCACAGCAGGAGCCAAGCCATGCAAAACATCTCTCCTTGCATCTTCAGCTCTGCTTCAGCCAGCACTTGGCCCAAATATTCTCCCTCTGCTGTCACTCAGAGCGGTGCTGCTGGAGCTGTTTCTGCCTCTGGTTAGCTCCTCTCTTGGCCTCCTGCTCGCCGCTCTTTAGCAGACAAACCATCACAAAAATACCAGCTCCCTGCCTTCTGCTGGGAGCACCTTGCATGGGCGTTCATTTTTGGCAGTAATTTTCCTGTTTTATTGATGAACCACTTAAGTTTCGATCCCCTGACTCCATCCATCTCTGCGTGGTGGGTGGCAAAGGGGGAGTGGCACAGGGACACGTGCAGTACCTGGACTGTGAACATACATTATTTTTGTATGCATGCACACATCTCTAGATGCCTCTCAGTCTTTGCCAGGAGTATTATATGACAATACAATGATTTTTTAATACATATTAGATGCTTCTCTGTGCAATGCCAATACGGTTTTTGTTTTCTTTCAGGTGAATTCCTGCACCCAACCACCTCCCTCCCCTCCAGCCGACTGTTCTAAGCTCTGCCACTCCGTGTACCACGAAGGAGAGGTAAATAGGCAGCCAGAGAATCGAAGGAGGCAGCTGGGAGATTATTAATGTTGAAAATATCAGCAAGCATCAGCCCTTTGATCACCAGGCGTGTTTACAAAGGGACCTTTCCTCGGCACGCACCCCGCCGAGCTCGTTGGCATTCGGTGCATGCCCCAGCAGCTGCTCCCGTCTCCTGCTCCGTGCCTGTGCAGAGAGGCTGGAAAAAGAGTTAACAGGTCGATAAATAAAGAGAGCAACCCGGGCTGTGGTCCCAGAGAAAGGCAGGTTCACGGAGATGCAGCCTGACAGGAGGCGGGGAGGGAGAAGTGAGGTTGGCAGGCTGAGATTGCCCCTGCTCCAGAGGGTCTGGGGAGCTGCCTGGGGAGTTGGGAAAGGACAGGGGACAGGTGGGATAAGCACTCCTGGCTGGGCCTGGTGGCCACTTTCAGCCCTGCTTCGCTTTCCCCGTTCCCCCACCTGCAGCCACACGTGTGCCTGTCACTGCTGGGGGACATTTGTGCTCCCCAGCTCAGGGTCTGGCTGTGTCGATGCTGGTCGAGGCCTCTGGGCTCTTCCAGAGTAGAAATAACAAAGAGCACCGGCGTGCCCCAGGCTGCATCCTCATCTGGGACCTCATCTGAACCTGCTTCCAAACAATTCTCCTTGAGAGAGAGTTTGAACCCCTGAAAACCAAAGACTCTCCCAGCCCCCTCACCCCAGTCTGGCCTGAACGTATTGATAAAATTTCCCGGTGGTTGGTTCTTTTCCTTTTCCTTTTTTTTTTTTAATTTTCCCCCATGGGAAACTACTGTATGACTCTGATGGCTTGTTTTTTTGTGTTGGTTTTTTTTCCCTTTTTAAACCAGGAAGCAGTCACACCCAGCAAAGCAGTGGCTGCTCTTTAACACTTCAGGTCAGGCTGTCCCAGTGGAAGCTGTTCCCTGGCTGCTGATCCCAGTGTAAATAATAATAATAATTACTAATAATGGCTGAGTAGCTGTCCGCAGCTCTGCCTCGCTCGGTGCCATCCACGCTGCCTCTGGGCTGCATCCCCACCTGGATCCCCATCCTCATCCAAACCTTCTTCCAAATAATTCTCCCTGCCACTGAAAACCAAAGATTGTCCCAGTCCCGTCACCCCCAGCCTGGCCTGAAGATATTGCTATAATTCTTGGGTGGGTTTTTTGGGTGGGTGGGGTTTTTCCCCCATGGGGAACTGCTGTATGACTCGGAAGGGTTTATTTCCCCTTTCAATCCAGGACCCGGCCACACCCAGCAAGGCGGTGGCTGCCCTTCCACACTTCGGCTCAGGCTGGCCCAGGGGAAGGCGTTCCCTGGCCGAGCCTGCCGGCTGCTGCTGCCAGTGTAAATAATAATAATAATAATAATAATAATTACTAATAAGGGCTGAGTGGCTGTCTGCAGCTCTGCCATCGGGCTGGCAGCGGTGGCAGGGGCTGGCTCAGGGCTGCCCAAACAGCATTTGGAGGCTTTTGTTCTGCAAAACAGAACTGAGTGCAGCAGCTGAGAGCAGCCCTGGCTCACATATGGGTGGATGGGGCTGCCTGGGGGAAGGGAGAGCCCTGGGCTTGCTCTGGCCGCTTCAGGAGGCACAAAAGTCCACGAAATAAAAATTTCGAGCTACAAAATAAAAGTTTAGATCCACAAAATGAAAATTACGGGAGCAGGAAGCAACGAGAAGGAGCAACTCCCCTGTCCCAGGAGCTGCTAATTCCCACCTCTCTCCTGTGGCATCCTGGGGCTGTGTTTGTCTCTGCCCCTCTTTTATTCACATAAGGCAATTTTATAGCTTTAATCCCCTTTGCTTTTGCCTTTCCCTCACACACAGAGGCAGTTTTATAGGTTTGGGTTCTCCATCTCCTGCATGGAAACACCTGTGCACAGAAATGCACACACAAGCTGTTTTTATGGAATTTTACAATTTTTGTGTGTGTCTGCCTTGTGGTTGAGAAGGCTCCTGTGGCTTCAGTTATATTTATTATAATATTTATATATGTGCATATAATTATTATAATATATTGTATATCATATATTATCACATTGAATATAAAACTTTATATCATATTACATTACATTATGTTATGCTATTTTTATGCAATACATTATATTGTATTATATTGTATTATATTGTATTATATTGTATTATATTATATTATATTATAATATATTATATTATATTATATCAATAGTCTCTCCCATACCCATTCACACTTTTTTTCTTCAGTTCTGTCATTCAGAAGCAGGTCCTGCTCCTTTTGAAAGGTAAAAATGGTGGGATTTTCCTGCCTTTACGTTACTAAAATCAAATTAAAAGGTCTCTCTCTTGTGTTTAGTCCTAGGGGATGGAAATGCTTTAATTTAAATGAAATTACTGGACTCAGCAGAGATAAATGGATGTGTATCAGGGTAAATGTAACATTTGTGATATACAAGAGGGCACCTAAATAATCAGCTGGCTCCCTCTTACCTTCAAAGAAAGGTTCTGTTCTCTCTTGTAGTTTACTTCTGGAAGAAATAAAATGTCAAAACAACAGAAGAATTTGCGGTTATATCATTTGTTTTTCTGATTTCCAAAAGGTACTGGAAGCTGAAAATGTGAGTAAACACAAAGAAAAGCTTTTTTTTTGTATATCAGATAATGTTTTGCTTTGCAGCAACTTTGTTCTCTTCAGGTTTTTCAATTTTAGTTAGACCCAAACAAACAAAGCAGTAAGAAAACAAATAAAAAAATAATATTCAAAGGCAATTGGGGAAGGGAGGGAAACATTTTCCCCTTGAGATTTTGACAAGAAGAGTAATAACCACTTTTTAAACAACCTTGCCCATAGAATCTTCATCCTTGCCCTACATTTTTTTTTTTTAGCTCTAGTTCTCACCTGCTGTAGAATGAATGAAAATTTTTTAATGGTAAACCTCACAAACAATTTTAGGGCATTCTTCATAAAACATCAGCCCTCGTGCCAGCAGTGGCCTCACCCACAGAAAAGGAGCTTTTAGAGGGAGCTGATGAAAGGATGAAACCTGGGAAGGATGAAGGATGGATGGGAAGGATGAAACCTGCAGAGGAGAGGCTGGGCAGGAATTAATTACAATTTCCTCAGGGGTGAATGTTGCTCCAGCAAAAATTTTAGCATCTTTGCCTGGGAGAGGACAGGGAGCTGGATAAGTGGCAATACCCTGACGTCATTTAAAATGTTCTCCGGGCTCTCTCTGGTCACACTGTTTATACAGTTTAAGGTTTGAAATGTAGCAGTTGCTGTTATCCCAAGATAAGACACAAAGAAATGCTGTCTGTAGCCAGTGAGGGTTATTTCTGTAAATCAAATTATTTCATGCTGCTAGGTTTCCAAATGGACTCTAATTAAATTAAACAGCTTTTTTTACATTTTTTTTTTTCCCCTTTATCACCACAGGCAGATCGAGATTGCGTCACAATTATGGGGGAAGATCTATATTTATAGCGTGGAAAGAATTTGTGCAGCAGCCACTGTTGTCTCTCCGTGCCTGACAGGACATTTCCACTCTGCACCAATGTTGTGCAGGCACCAAGTATTTACCAGCATTGGCAAGACAAAGCCACAGGTCTTTCTTCTTCTGTGCTTAAAATATCAGAGCAGATGCTAAACCCCTCTCTTGTAAAAATGTTGGTGGTTGGAGGTTTGTCTTGGTTTAAGGTAAATTTGGGAAGAAACTTTTGGACAGGGTATTTTTAGAAAGTAAATTTAATTTTTTTTTTTTTTAATTGGTTTGGGGGAAAGTGGGAAAAAATTGTTTATTTAATAGGTAAAGCACTCCCCAGCATAACAAATGAATAATATTAAATAATAAAACTTTTTGTTGTTTTGAAGAGATGATACATTCGGAAAGTTTCTCTTGTGGGTTTTAGTTAATTTACTTAGTTTGTTGTTAGTTTTTTTTGGTACTGGGAAATATTGTGGTTTAGGCCGGGCCCCGTGGGCTGTAGGTGTGAAGTTTTGGTGGTTTTTTGAGTTTTTAGTTTAGAGTAGGTTTGAATAGTTCTAAGAAGAAGGAAACAAATAAAATTTAATTAGTTAAAAATTAACAAAAAGAAAAGGAGAGCTCTCTGTCGCTGTCTGTGCTGCAAACAACACAGGCCTTGTGTGCAGGAGAAGCTGAAAACTCTCATCTTTATGATTTGAAAACAACTGCCTCAGACACTCTACTGCTTCTCTTTCTCTACTCTTCACTCTCAGGTCTAGTTTTAAAGGTGCAAAACTCATTTCTGAGTTAAGCAGATGAATGGGGATACAATTCAGCACCAGCCCGGGACAAGGCCGAAAGCTGAATTCCCACTCGCTGACACGAATGCAAGGGAAAAATATCAGATATCCTGGGTGGCAGGAGAAAAATACACAAGAAATCCAATATCTGCCGAGGAACTCCACTTCTGCTTTTTCCTTGCATTTGCTGTCTCCCAGGTGTGAAAAACGAGGTTCAGCCTGGTAAAATTTTAAAAAAGTTTAGTAGAGGATAAAAGGAGGCAGAGATAATAAAGCAAAGGGGTTTTACGGNTATTTGCGAAAAGCCAACAATACAATATGTGTTTTTAACACAGGGCTGTGTCTCAGCAGCTGATAATCCTTCATGGCCCTGTCCCCAGAGCGTCCCAGTGAAAAATCGCCAGCCCGCTCTCCCAGGAGCCACGAGGGGGATTGGCAAGGGGACTTCATGTCTTTTCCAATATCAGCCCTTCATCAATCCACAGCTGGCAAAGGTTACACTGCAAAATTGGTTCCCCCAGCACGAAAACAAAGCTTTTGGAGGCATTTCAGTACTGATGGGAGGAGCTGTGTGTGTGTCACAGGCCTTGGCCGGGGAGCTGGGAAAGCCCAGCTCGGTTTGGCAGAGCTGCTGGAAGAGCTGGGCTCGGGTCTGGCTCTGGCAGAGGCTTCCTCATGAGAGGAATAGTGGAGTTGTCTTTACAAACAAGCCATGGGCCTGCTGGTAGATAAAACCAGCACTTGGAGATAAAAGAAACAACGGGAAGGATTCCGCTGATTGATGAATGGCAAAAGATATTTGCTTTTACAAATGAGCTCTAGGTTTGCTGAGAAATGAAATTAGACATTGTAAGATGAAAGAAAACCCCTAAATTCCATAAGAATTAAAAAGGAGGGTTATACATTAGAGGGGAATCCTCGGTATCAGGGGTTCTGGGAAGTCTGAACCTCTCAAGTGCCTCAGCCAGTGGGGAAGAGAGAGGGAAATGTGGCCGGGAAATCGGGATAAAAAGGAGGCTGCGTCCTCCAAAAATTGGAGAGACCCCATGGGAATGCCCCATGGCCTCTCCCTTTATTGGAATAAAGCTACAGGACTCCTCTGTCTCCTTTCTGGACATAAACCTCTGATGTTTGTGGATTCATTTTCCTGACACTCAGCATCACTCTTCGGGCAGAGCAGCTCTGCCTCTTCTTCTCCACGTGTGAAAATCACAGGCTGCTCTGATTAAGGAGCCTCGTTAGTGCTCCAGATGTGCTGGGATGTTCAGTGTAGCACTTCCTGATGCTGGTAATTCCACCAGTGCTTTGCAGACACCTCTCAGACATTCCCCTGCTGTCCCTGGGCTTGTCACCTCCTCATTACCATAATCAATGCAATTTACACCCCAAATAATCAATGAGTAGCTATCAGGAGCATTGGGAGCTGTGTATCCAATCTTCTGCTTCAATTCTCACTTTTTTTCTTCACTCCAGCTTGCATTGCTATAAAAATATCTTAAAGTTGAGCATAATAAGATTGAAAAAGGAAAAAAAAATAAAAATTCAAAGTTCAGGGTGCAGCCTCACTTAAGGTTCCCAGAACAGCTCAGTTTATGCAGGCACTGGGAGTCAGCTTCTGTGTTGTTATTACAAAAATATCTTTAATATATTTTTTAATACGTGAAAAAGTAAGTCTAAATGCAGAACTCAGATTCTTCTTGGCTTCCTGGTGATAAGAATTAAGATTAAGGAGATATGGAAGTTGGCCAGTGGATCAGTTGTAACAAATTATAATGTTAAAATATGCCCTTTATTTCACTTCGTTAGTTCTCCTTTATCACGCAGTGGGGTTTTTGCCCTTTGCCAAGGCTCCATCACCCCAACCACCCCTGAAAGCCTTCCTCCTGTTCTCTGATTGGATTCAGGGAACATTTTGCAGAAAAAATAAAGCAGCTGGTGGTGGCTGCTGCGATTTGCTCCTCTAAACAAACCCAGGAGGGGAGGCTGTGGCTCACCAGGACAGTTCATTCACCTGACACCTGAGGGACCATTTGGAAGCAGGGACATCAGGAGCAGGCTTTGTGCCCAGAAAATTGTCTCTCCTTCATCTGTGGCTTCGTTCACAGGTGCAGCAGCACCGCCTCGGGGGGAACAGACTCCTTTGAAGAAGGAAATGACCTGAGTTTAAAATCGTGTTCTTCCCGGCCCCCACACGGGCACTGCACAGCTGATCCTCAGGCAACTGGTCTGGGGAGCCCTGCTTGAGTTGCCCAAATTCTCACAGCCACTTAAATCCTGCACTGGGAGCAGGAGCCGTGTCCTTGGCAGCTGCTGTGGAGCCGTGGCTTGGGAAAAAACAGGATTTTATCCCTCTCTCCCAGGTTCTGCCCAGCACGAGGGATTTGTGGGCAGGGACAGGCTGGGGAGAAGCTGAAGGCACTGGCTCTCCTTTTCCCAAGGAAACTTCCAGATGGCTGTAGGAGCTTTCCAACCCAAAGATTCACAGCCACGTTCAATGGAATATTTGCAGCCAGAGAGGTCTGGGACATCTTTCAAATGCTGCCTAGATAAGCAGTAAATTAAAAACCAATTAAGACCGAGAAGACAGAGGGAGAGGATGCCAGGTGTGGGGAGCAGCGGCCCAGGCTCTGTTTAAACTTGCTGCTCTCCCTGTCACACTTGGTGGCACTGCCAGCTGTCACAGCAGGCTGCCTGTGCCCAGGGCCTCGAGGTGACAGCACTGGTGCATGTCTGGGCACCTTCTGGGAAAACATCTCTGCTGCCTCATGCCATTCATCACAGAGCCAGCTCTGTCCTGCTCTTCAACATTCCATCCCTTGCTGAGCGTCCCCAGGAGCTCTCCTGGCTCAGGGTTCCCTAACCCATCAAGTCTCCAGTGTTATGAGCCCAGTCTCAGGATTATTATTCAGTGTGATCATTCTGATCATTGAGAAGCCACTCCCAGGTTCCTGGGTTTGTTCTGAATACCCAGTAAATAACAGCACCATTCTAAAAAAAAACCCCAGTGTAACCCAGATGAAGCAGGTCCCTACTGCAGTGTTTTCCTGTAATGCAGTCTGACTTCCCACGTCCAACCTCATGGAAATCAGCAGGAAATTTGACAAGGATTCCATCTCTTGTGGCCTGAGTGTCACCTGGGGCTCAGGGCTCACCTTCATTCAGAAAGGCTGAATTTATTTATGTATGGGTTTATTTATTTGGGGTTTTGCTAATGAACAGAGATTCCTCACTCCTCTAAGGAATCCATTGGCAAACATGCTGCAGATTTTGCTAAGCAGAGTTTACCAAGCTTTTGGAATAAAAACTCCTTAAGATGTCCAAGAGCCTGGGCTGCTGATATGCCTCATATGATCTGTTTTCCAGGACTGGATTATAATTCCAAACACGGCGCTACTTATTCCACTCTGTGGAATCTAATTAACTGTCAGAAATGCATTGTTGAAGGGATGATGGATTATACTAAGGAAAACATTAATGAAGCTCATTCCAGGCAGCCCATGTGAAGACCAGAGCTGATGTCACTGGCTGCCCGGGAAGTCCGTTCCTTTTGGTTTCCGAAGCCTGGAGCAGGGTCTGAGTGCCAATCCCACCCAATTAAGAGCTCATTAGCTGCACCCTCTTCTCCCACTGTCGTGATCAAGGTGATTTTTGCCTTTGTGAGTAGCAGAGAAGTGAGCACTGACTGGGGGAGTTCCTCACTCTAAGCTGTCAGTGCTGCCTGAGAGCAGAGCCAGAGTGAGGGAATAACTCTGCTCGGGCATTCCCACATCCTGGAGAGCCGGGATCTGCCTCCTTCTGTGGAAAAGAATTGTTAATCTTCACAAAAAGCTCTGAAGAACGAGTAGAGCATCGTCAGTCTTTCCCACTGCCATCACAGCCTCCCAGCTCAGGTGACACCCAGCTCTGGAACTGTCCTGCCAGCTCATGAGCTTCGTGGCTGTGACCCAGACACAGCCGCCTCCAGGCTGACACTGGTGTCTCCCTTCTTCTGTGCAAAAATCCTTCAGGACCAGCTTTTCCCCCCTCCCTTCCCGCTGCACCATCCCCAGCACAAACAGCCCAGCCGAGGCTGTGCTTCCCCACACAAATTTGGGAGCTTTTTGGTTTGATGCCTTTTTGGGCTTACCGAAAATCAGAGGCCAGTTAATTCCCAAAATTAAGAGAATAAAAAGCAGTTCTATTTATTGCAGAACCTTCAGGTACATTTAGGGTAGACAAAGCCCACCAGGGGCTACACCCAAAAAATGAACCACTGGTCAGGGGTTTTCACTCTTTTATAAGTTTGGTCCATTTGCATTTTGGGGGTTGATCTCCCAATTACACCTTCAGGTAATGAAGTAATTTACCCCCAGTTTGCTCCCCCCATGTCACTTTTGTTTCCATCTCTGAAGCCTGAGGCAGTGAGGGGTCCTTGATTCCCAGGCCTGGAGAGGAATTGTTGTGTCCAATTGTGCCCAAAATGGGAAAGCAGCAGCTCACACCGTGTGTGGAGTTTGGAGTTCTACACTGAAGAACTGCAGGGTTACAAATAGATGGAAAATAGAAAAGTTAAAATCCTAAGGCACCAGTTTTGGACATCCATCCTCCCACTGGTGACAGCTCCAGTGTCCCCCAGCTGGCACAGCCTGGTCCCCTTGACAGGAGCTGCTGGTGTCTGGAGAGTGAATCCACAAACATCAGAGGTTTATGTCCAAAAAGGAGACAGAGGAGTCCTTTTACTTTATTCAAATAAAGAGAGAGGCCATGGGGCACTCCCCGGGGGTCTCTCCAATTTTTGGAGGACGCAGCCTCCTTTTTATCCCGATTTCCCAGCCACATTTCCCTTTCTCTTTTCCATTGGCTGAGGTACCTGAGAGGTTCAGACTTCCCAGAATGCCTGAAACTGAGGATTCCCCTCTAATGTACAACCCTCCCTTGGAATTTTTAATTCTTATGGAATTTAGAGGTTTTCTTTCCTATTGTTTCTTTCATCTTACAATGTCTAATTTCATTTCTCAGCAAACCTAGAGTTTATTTGTAAAAGCGAATATCTTTTCCCATTCATCAATCAGTGGAATCCTCCTCGTTGTTCCTTTTATCTCCCAGTGCCAGTTTTATCTACCAGCACACCCAGGGCTTGTTTGTAAAGACAACTCCGCTATTCCTCTCCCTGGGATCAGGGCAGGGAGCATCCCTTCAGCATCGCCACCCCTGGGCTCCTGCTGGCCACGGCCGGGCCAGCAGCTGAGAGCAGCCAGCGCCTTTCTCCGCCTCTCTGCAGCCTCCTGTGCCCGCTCCAGCAGCCAAGGTGACAGCGTGTAATTAAGTGGGAACGGATCCCCACGTGGCTCCTGGGACAGGGGTGAACATAAAAGCCTGGCAGAATTTTTCTCACCTCATCCTGAGCAGATGGCACCAGATTAGTCCTCTCTCCAATTTTTTTTTTTTTTTTTTTTAACCTTTTAAATAATGAAGCAGCAACCTGGCTGAAATGGCCCCATCTGGATCATATAAACCTAATCTTCCTCCGAGGGTAAGTGCAGGTTATGTCACCAGAGCTGAGGTGACAGCGTGGGCAATGGCACACAAATCCAGCCTGTAAATTACTTCATTTCCACCCCTGGTAAAGCTGGGATTGGGAATGTTCCTATCTGACGGCAGACCTTTTACCAGAATCCTAAATTAGAGGTCATTCCACCGCTGCCTTTTTTCCCCATTAGCAGTTCTCACCCCACTCATTTTAAACGAAACAGGTTGGAAGAACAAACAGAGCCTTACTCGAAATTCAGCTGCAATCCCGACCCTGGAGCTGCCCCGAGGCTTATCAGGGTTCAGGTCAGGGTGTAGGCTGTGGTCTGTCCTCTGTTTCTACTCCAATTTCTCACCCAACTATTTAATTTAGGGTAATAGGATGCCCTGGGGATTAAATCCGACTTGACTTGGATTTCCTCTGTCCGGAATCTGCAGGAAAAGTCTGACAGAGCCTGTGAGCAGCAGGATAGGAAAGGGTTTAAGGGTGATGCAGAAAAGTCTGAAAAACAAACTAGCGGGATTAAATAAAGCACTGAGAGTTTGACACAATCAGGAATTATATCCTATTAGACTACAGGATAATCCCAAGAGAGGTGGCAGAATGCAGCAGGCAGTTTAAACCAAATTGCTTATACCAGCCTGTGAATACTGAAAGATAAAAGGCAGCAGATAAATTAATTAAAAATCCATAGTTCAGACAGGCTTGCTTTGCCTCTCACTGTCCCTGGAATTCATGAGGAGAGAGAGAACAGCACAAAGCCAATGGCACAAGGGCAGGGCTGAGCCTGGCATGTGATTATGTCAGTTAATTTAAGGCAAAGACACTGCAACACACACACACAAAAAAAAACATTCCAGCAAACAAAAGTCACATCTGAATGAGCCATTTTTCACTTTTTTTATGACTGCATTTAAAAGGCGATCTCCGAAACAAAGTTCACCCCGCTTACATCTCATCACGAGGACCCGGTGCCTGCTGCAATGAAAGCAATTAATTGAGGTCTTTTGCATCACTTCTTCTCATGCATCATTGAGTTAATTATTTAATGACATATAAATCCTAACGGTTCAAAAGGTCTGGGGCTGTGCTGCAGCTACGTTGCAAAGCTGTCTTTCATCTCCCTCTTCTCACACAGGAGCAGCTTCCCTTCCCTGCGAAGAAGGAGCTCTCTCTTTGAGATATTGTTGTGGCAGCCATCAAAAGGTGTGATATGAAATGTTTATTCGCACGCAGATAGCAGATATTAAATGAAATGAGACATATGTGGCTGCCTGTTTGTTTGGTGCTCCCCTGCTAAACCCTCAAGACACTTCCCTGTCGCTCCCTGTCCTTGGATTGGCTGTGGAAGGGGATATGTCTGTTTGATCTGGTGCTTTCACTTCCATTAGATAATGCTTGTCATCAAGGAAACACCACAAATTAATTAATTTGTTAAAAAGACTGAGCGCTTTCTTAACAATGCCTCGCATTTGTTTGGAGCCTTTCATGTAAGGTTCTTGGAAAGCTCCGCGGAACTGAATTAATTAGTGGAGAGGTGGCATTTTCTGCCATGCGAGCTTGAGTTTGGCACTTTTGGGGCTACAGCTTTTTGTTCGGGCTTTAAATCGTGTGTTTGGGCCCAGCCCTGGCAGCTGCTGGGTGCCTCCACCCCTGAGTGATGCAGGGACGCTCTGCCCCTCTCACAGCCTGGGGCACAGCACGTTTCCGTCTCAGGGTGATTGTGCTGAACCTCGTCTTGCAGAATCCTTCTAGAGGCGCTTTCTGAGCCATTTTTCCGGGCTTTTTCACCACCTATAAATGTCTCCTTTTAGGGAACAGCCAGCCCCAGGGGGGGTATGGCTCCTGCTAACATCGCTCCCCGCTCAGGTGAGGCGAGGCTGCTGGACGAGTGGAGTGGCAGGAGCTGGAGTCCGCTCCAAAATAACAAAAACCGCCCCTTGCTCAGAAGTGCCACGTGCCCTCTGCACCCTGGGCCCGAGCACCGCTGTGGCAGCGCTTTCCCCTTCTGTCCTGGCTAGGAGGGGTTTTTGTGAGCAGTTCGGGTTGGACGTTCAGCCTGGCTTGTGTTTGTGAACGAGCTCTGCAGGCAGCAGCCACAGGCAGCCATCAGGGCTGGCTTTGCTCCCAGCAGCAGGAGATGCTCTGAGCTGGGAGCAGCGTTTGGAACAGCTGGGGGTGGACATTTGGCTCTGTTCTTCTGGGCTTTGCTGAGTCTGGGAGCAAGATCTGCGCACAAACCGAGCCCACGGGCTGAGGTTAGTCCTGACTTTGCTTTCCAGTGGCAGGGAGATGCTCCAAGTAGTGTCTCATATAAGGCTGCCAAAAAAAAAAAAAAAGTGGAAAAACACACATGGCGGGTATGAGTTTCCTCCCCAAGAGTATTTTCTTTCAGCTGATGCTGCCTTCTTCTTATTTGTAGCCATTTTGTGAATGGCTTTGAATGCCTGAGCTTCACAAAAAAAGAAATGGCTGTTTCTCAAACCCATCCTTACCAGGCTAACAAACAATCATTCTTCATTGTAAACCGATCTCTATAACGTGTGAATTATCTCGTGTCCATTACAATCAGCTAAAAACCTGGCATGGCTGCATCCACTGTGGCTGGGGGAATTTAAACACATTTGCAAACATCCCTTGTCTGCAGAGGGAACAACGGGCCGGGCACAGCTGCAGGGAAGCTGCTCAGCACCAGCTGCAGCCTGGGCCTGCTTCTCTGGGAGGTGACAGCTGGGGAGGGACAGGGATAGGCGGTTTGTGACCCTGAGCTCTGACACGGGGGTGGGACACCTCGGGGAGCTGCTCTGCACCTCCACTGAAGAGTTAAATGTGCTTTGTTGGGGTCAAATTGCTGTGTCTCCAGTGATCTTGGTACTTCACCTGCCTTGGAGGTGCGGAAGGGCTTCAATGCATGGGTTGTGTGCAGTGGGAATTGCAGGTGAGGTGGGAAATCGGCAAAATTTTAATATCAGAAGGTCAGAGAGTTTTAAATGCCCATCAGAGTGGGGTGTCTTCAAGAGCTAGGGATGTCTGCTGAAATAATGAGCCAGCCACAGGGCACTCGATGCTCTGGTCTGGTGAAGGTGGTGGTCAGTCACAGGCTGGACTCCATCACCTTCGTGAAAAACACGGTTCACTTTCCTGGTGAAATTTAAAAAAGTTTAATAAAAGACAATAAGAGACAAACAATAAAGCAAAGTTTTAGGGCTGGCTGCTTGGCGTTCAGCCAAGAGCTCACCTGTTGCATATTCACAGGTTTACATGCATATTCCAACTTTTCTAGGAATCCTTTTACATGGCCACTCCTCAGTCCCGCCCTTTTAGAGCCTGCGTGTTTCTCGGCTGTGGTTTTAATTAATTTCTTCTTATGAGTCTTAAATTGGGCCTCAGTCTGTAATTTCTACAGATGCTCAGCGCTGGTAGCTGGGATATCAGTGGCAGGTGTCCCCATATCAGTGGCAGGTGTCCCCATATCAGTGGCAGTGTCCTCACTGGGTGTGACCCCCACCAGGCAGTCAGTTCACTCACTACCAAGACACTTCATCAACTTACTTTACTTCTAAAACAAAACCTGTACCTTTAAAACCATTTCCACACCACGCATACAGTATCCACCCTAATTTTACCAAAAACCAATACCATAATGTGTATTTATAACATCTTGGAGGTGTTTTCCAGCCTGAATGACTCTGGGGATTGGGGCTTGGCTGATTCCCCCAGCGCAGCCCCAGCCCCTTGCTGTGGGAAGGGTCACTCTGGCCACGCTGCTTTGCTGGGCAGGGATCTGGGCCACGTCCTGCAGTGAGGGACCCCTCAGTTCAACACCACTTTTCCCAGGAAAAAGCTGTTTCAGCCCAAGGGGGAGCTCTGTAAACTTTCTATTTCGGGACCCAGCTGCAGCCAGGAATTTCTGCTCCCTGGGCTAACCCTGCTGCAGGGCTCTCCATGGAGAAACAGGAGCTGTGGGGCTCCAGTGCTCACCATTTCTGCTCCATCTGCTCCTCCCCCTGCCCTCCCCAGTTGAAAGGAGGGGTTTCCACAGCAGGGGGAATGTAATAATATTCTATACTAATACTATTATATAATATATTAATAGTATATATTTTATTATATGTCTGGATTTGAGAACAACTGTTAGCTTGTCTTATTTTTTTATGTCACCTTTTGATAGAATTGGCCCATTCTCCTTTTATATATAATATATAAAATATTATATAATACAATACATAACACATAGTATATCATATAT
>WAAG01036513.1:0-13525 GCA_013390105.1 Tichodroma muraria | reverse complement strand
ATAATAATAATAATAATAATAATAATAATAATAATAATATGTCTCTAAATAGTGGAGAATGGTCTGAGTGTCTCAGGTCAAAATGTGGAAGAGACAGTGAGAATCCAGGAAGAAATGTGATTTTTCCAGGTTGTATGCCCCTGTGTGAGAATGAGAAATCACAGAATGATGCTTGTAGAAATTAATGGGGAAAAAAAAAGGAAAAATCCATCGTGGCCTGTGAAATACAACGATGCCACAGGTGAGTGGAGGAATCTCTGCAATCCCCATGTCTGGAGGCTGTGGAATCATGTTGGGAGAGGAATCCTTGCCCCTGTGGTTGCACTTTTCCCTCCACATTAGGTTGTACCCACTCTTGAAGTTCCTCTGAGAGGGTGGGTTTCGAGTGGGATTCTCCGACAAATCCAACCCTTCTCCCTCCTCCACCAAAAATTCCAGCAAATCTCTCCTGGTCTGAACCAAGAGTGTCAGTCTTTAACCCTGGCTCAGCAAACTGCCTCGCTCAGCAAACTGTTGCCAACTGATTTGGCAACAGAACATTTTCCAGGGCATGTTTTTTAATAAAGACACATTCCCAAGGACCCCTGCTAATGAAGAGATCAAAGGCAGAGCTTAGCTGGTACAAAGGCAGCTGTAGACATACGTGTCCAAATGAATGTGAACAGAAATTAGCAAGGAGAGCGAGGATTACTCTGAAAATAATTTGTTTGATAGAACAAGAGCTGTGAAGTTTCAATAATTATTCCTACAGAGCACTTTTTTGGGAAATACCCTCTTGCTTTCTGCTTCCTTGTTCCAGCCTCAGCTGACAGGTTCTCTTCGCTTGCCTTTCCTCAGGGAAGGGGCTGTAATTGAGAGAACGAGGAGGAGGAATTAAACAGATCTGCTTTGAAAGTGAATTGTAGCTTTTCAGGTTGCCCAAACTCAGGCAGACAAGCTGCCCTTGAGATAAAGCTTTTGCATCTGTGGGAGAGAAACAACTGGCCAGGAGAACCAATTGCAATACATTTCAGCACCACTTTCTAAATTAAGTGCCTTAAAAATTCCATTTAGATTCTGTCAGGCAGTTTCTGGGTGTTAATTAAATACTGACTGATTATGGAAAACTTATTTATGGGAATCCTAGACCTGCTGATGCCTCCAGGAGCATTTTGTAACACATCCTACTTAGAAATATTGGGGTTTTTTGCATTGATTTTTCTACACTCCCCACACACACACACTTATTTTGAAGAATGTTATCAGGAAAAGAAAGAGATTTCTTTCTTAAAAGTTTTCCTGCCATAATTTCTAAATTCTCTGGTTCTTCCTGGATGAGTGGGAGACTGCAGGTGAGAAATCATAGGCTCGAGTTGGAAATGTTTATACTCTGGAAAACGCAGCCACTGGCATTAAAAATGAGACATAGAAACCTTTTATTCTCTTGATTTGTGGGCACCCATTTTGCTGTGAACAAGCCTATTCTGATGGTGCCAGCACCAGGTTAACCATGACAACCATAGTTAAAAGCTGACAGAATTAGAGATTCAGTGGCTCAAAATATTCACAAAAGCAGGAAAAACTGCATGTAAATGTAACAGGTGGGTGTGGAACTCTGGCAACTTGTTTTAGGAACAGAACTGCTGGGATGGTCACTGGGACTGTCACTGGGATTGTCACTGGAATTGTCACTGGGTTCGTCACTGGAATGGTCACTGGGATGGTCACTGGGATTGTCACTGGGTTGGTCACTGGGATTGTCACTGGGATGGTCACTGGGATTGTCACTGGGTTGGTCACTGGGATTGTCACTGGGATTGTCACTGGGATGGTCACTGGGATTGTCACTGGGATTGTCACTGGGATTGTCACTGGGATGGTCACTGGGATGGTCACTGGGATTGTCACTGGGATGGTCACTGGGATTGTCACTGGGATTGTCACTGGGATGGTCACTGGGTTGGTCACTGGGATGGTCACTGGGTTGGTCACTGCCAGGAAGCAGCTGAGGGAACTGGCTGTGCTTGAGGAGCTGCTGCATCATCTTGTGGGGACAGGAGCATCTCTGTGACTTCACAGGGCTGGATTGGTGACACAGCTCCTGCTTAATTCACCCCTGAGGAGCCTGACTAATTAATGCTGGGTAATACACCATGGCAGGGCCCCCAGATGTGACTCATGCAGAGGGAGCCCAGCAGAGCTGCAACATCTTCCTTGAAACTGCTCAAACTGAGCTTAGCAACACATTCCAAAGGGCAGGAATGACAAACAATGGGATCAGAGCAAACACAACCCTTCCAGGCTGGCGTGGGCCCCAGAGAGCCAGGTGAGCACCCCGAGTTTGCAAAAAGCACCAGAGGTTGGCAGACCCACGTGTAGTGCTGCATCCAGGGAACTGGGGGCTGTTCCCTGATCCCAGGAGCTTCACGTGGCTCTGCAGAAGGGCTGGGGCTGGGCCCAGATGAGCAATGTCCCTGCCTGAGTCACACACGCAGCCAGATCCATCATCATTGCCTTTTATTGAATGCACAATAACCCTGCCTCTAAGCCTAAATTAATTGCACGGTCGTACATATGAGTCACTTAATTTTAATTGCTATTACCTTAATTTCTACAATTACAGTGGGTAAACAACAGGGCTTTATTTTCCAAGGGACGTGGCTCACGTTTGGAGCACGTTTGCTTCCTGCCTCGCTCATTTCTCATGGCAGTTCTCTAGAAAACGTCATGTACATCCTCCCAAGCAGGGAATTTGGAAATATTCTTATGGTAATAAGTCCTGATGGTAACAAGAACTTCTCCTTCAGCTCTGGCCAGCTCCTGGGTGGGACGTGGTGACTGAGTGACACCAACCTGCCCTGCAAAGGGACAACTTCATCGACAGCTGAGGTCCCAGTGCCGAGAGCTTGCACTTCTTGCCTTCCTTTAGTGGCTGCACCCCACAGAGTGATTTACACTCTGATTTACAGATTTATAGATTTTCCAGACGCTGACCTTTTTTAAATTTGAATTTTAGATGACTATTTTGTAGATCTGGCCCTGGGCTGGTTGTAGTGGCTGGTTGGTGTCTCCTGCTGATGGAAAGGGGCAGTGCCTTTCCAGCTCCAGAGACCACAGATCTAAAAGAGCAGAGTTCACCAATAACTTTAATTCCTCTCCTCTCCCTTCAAGCTACAACCCCTTTAATTACAGGCCTGTGACATTTTTCAATCGTTCTCACTTCCCAGCAAATAGTTTGGCTAATAGTGGTTGTATTGATGGACCCATCCAGCAGAGCAGAGAAAGAACCAAAGCTCCTGGATTTAAAATGAATGGAGTGTTTACCTGTACATCATTTTAATGGATGGTGAAATTCATTCTCATGATAGACCCATAAATGTCACTTTCTGTCTGCCACAGCAAAATACTCGTGTAACAAATGGCATGCTGCATTAATACCCAACAAGAGGATGTTCAAAGCAGCTTGACTTGCATTACACACGCTAATAAAGGCTCAAACTGGGATTTTTATTCATTCTGTTGGCTCAGGGAGCAGCAGAAACACATGGGTGGAGGTACAGCAAGAGGGAAGATGAATGATATGAAATCAAATATAAACTAGTCTGGTTCCCAGAAATGAGATCCTTTGTTGAGCTTGGGTTTATTCCAGGTGCTCTGGTAGAAACTATTTTAATTTGGTTTATTTTTTACCACAATCCTCTGTGAGTTTGCTGAGCTCCGAGAAAACCTGGAGACTGATACCAGCTTCTTCCACTCCTTTAGTGGAAATGCAAACACACCCCTGGAATCCCAGTGTCCAGGGAGATCAGAGCCCTCCAGGTGTGCACAAAGGAGCAATCAGGGCCTTTTTTCACATCCTGCTCTGCCCCACTCTTCCAGGACAGCAGCAGGTTTGGGACACTGTGGGCAAACAGGAGTCAGCAAAACATCTTCAGCCTTTTGTTTCCCGTTATTTTCTCTCCGGGAAAACCTTTTCTCAGGTTGCCTTTCCTGGATTCCCCTGGGCTGGGAAGCACAAACACTGTCCTCTCCTGGGCCCGGGGATGGGGTGGTGCAAACAGCAGGGAGCAAGCCCAGCCCCTGTGCCAGGACCCAGCTCTGTGCTGCCCCTCAGCCTTTAAAGAGCTGCTGCCTCGCAAATCCACCCTGTGGGATTTCAGAGGGCTGAAAGCAAAGGAAACTTTAGAATTAAAAATTATTTAGCGAAAAGTCAAACCCTCTGTAGTCCTATGGAAATCAAGAACTTTCTTCACATCCAAGTCACCCTCTAGGCTTTAACAGAGAATGTCTCATATAAAAGATGGTAAGAATAGGTACAAAACGTAGAGAAAAGGAGGATTTCTCTCTTTCTCTGAAATTCCCCATAAGCAGCTCTTGACTTGGTATTTGGGATGTTCTTATCTCCCCATGATGGGAAGGCCTGGGTGTTTCATGAGCCACAAACAGTCCCACCACCACTTTGGGGCTGAGGAAGACACAAGTCCTGTGAGAGCTTTCCTGGATCAGCTTTTTATCCTCCCTGAAAGCGCTGGTTAAAGCTGCCCACCCTGTGTGCCATCCCACCTTTCCCTGGTGATAAATTGGGGATGGGGGTGGATGAGAACCCCCTAATTTTGGGTGCTCAAACAAAGGTCAGGGCTTTCGTGTTCCTCAGCAGAGGATTAGAGCCTGGGGGAAGTTTAGCAGGACCTAAATTGGGAATAATTTAATTCATAGAAAACTCCCCCCTCCCATCCACTGCCCGTTTTCTGTTGTACCTTTGGTTTCATCTTTATTCCCTCTGGTTTAGTTCCAGCTCCCCTGTCCCTAAACTCTCAGAGTGGAGCCCTCCTGCTTTTAAAAAAAAATGCTGCAGCTCAGTTTCCAAGCCCTGCTCAGCTCTGTCAGATCATTTAAATATTTAACTGAGCCTGGATGGACTATTTGTTAATTAGAGCTTTCTGTGTTAGAGAAATGTTCCTTAATTTGCATCTCCCAATATAAATATCCCCTGGATACCAGCGCTTAAAGCTGCAAACCCCTCCACAGGCAGAAGCTGTCAGGGACAAAGCAGAATGGGATTCCCCTGCTTCCCAATTCCCAGAACCCACGGCCGTGTTCCTCAGCTTGGCTCAGACTGGAAACACCCCAAAAGGAGCGCTTGGACGGAGCCCAGTGTTTGGATTATCCCAGGTCTCCATCCCAAGGGGCATCCCAGATCTCCTGAGCACTGTCACTGCACCAGGAGATGGGACCTGAGGCACTCACCTGCTCCTGTTTTCTCTCGCTGAGCTGTTGCAGGAGCACGTTGGAGGCATTGCTCTGCTCTGATGGCCTCTCCAGCTTTCTGTGTGAGCAGAGTGGTAATTCCACGGTGATATTTCAAGAAATATCGCTGGCTCTCTGTATTTAAGGGCTTTGAATCGTGAAGAGAAAGGGGAAGTGTAATCTTCTTACATTATCATTAAAGGCATCAACTAATCCTGCTGCAAAAGGTGTGATTTGCTGATGGAAAGGGGAACGTTGCTGCTGCCTGGGAATGCATCTTGCCAGCTAATGAACACTTCTCCCCCAGTTCCTCAAAAGCTTATCCGTGCCTGATAAATTCCACATCCTCTCCTCGTTAATGCACAGTCCCCACCTGGCAAATGCTGTGGCCCTTTCATAAATATTTGCTTTTCCACTGCTGAGTAAAAGCAGCAAACCGCTGGTGCTGGGAAGTGGAAGCGCTGCAGATCAGGCAGGAGGTGGCACAGTCAGGTGGGCAATCATCAAACCACCCAGGGTCACACACAGGTTTTTCATTTCACTGCTGACTTGATCTGCTGCCTCAGGCAAAGCCCTTCGCTGCTTTCTGCTTCCAGTTCCACCCACCGGGAAAATAAATACCAGTACATCCAGCTCAGTCCCACTGCTGTGGGAAACAAAGGAGGTGAGATCTGGGAAGAAGCATTTGGGCATTTAGCTGTGTGCCAGTGATCCCTGCCTCTTTTCCAGGCAGGATGAGGGAAAGCTTAACCTGCGCCTTCCTCAATTTGCAGTCGTGGGACTCCTGTGCCAACCCCACAGAGGGGAAGAGGGACGTGAGCAAGGTTTGGGAGCCTCTGGGCACAGGGATTTATGGAGGAGAGAGGTGCCAGTTTGCTGACAGAGCATCTTTTCTTTCCTCCCTTGATAAGTTTTTTACCATTCCAGGTGCAAATTGGTCAGATTTACCTTGCTCCTGTGTGTTCCCAGTGTTGCATCTACGGCCACACAGCAAATTGGTTCTGCTGATAACTTCCCTTTCCTTGTGTCCCTGCACACATCAACCATTCTCTCCAACACTCAGTGGCTTCCAAAAAGTGCTCCCTGGCTTGGGGAGACTTTGCATGAGGAAAAATCCAAGCCAGAATGTTGAGGGATGGTTAAAATGGTGTTGATATAAAGGAGTTTTGGGTTTGGTGCAGGGTGTTGGAGTCCAAGCCAAGAACCCTGGAGAGCTGAGTGGGCTGGGGACAGCAACAGGATCTGGTTCCAGGGAATGGGGGTTTCACAGGTAGAAGGTTTGTGCAAGCAAGATGAACCCAAAGGGGGTGTTCTTCATGAGTGTGGAGGAGTGGAAGCATCTAATAAATGAGTGAGAAATGATCTTTGAAGAAACCCCAGGCTGATAGGGAGCAGCAGCTGTGACGAGAGCAAGGATTGTCCTGGACACGTGGCTTGACCATCCCCAAAACCAAGATAATCCCCCTTCTGCCACTGCTGTCAGCACCAGGAGCTCTGCAGCTAGCAGAGGGGAACACTCTTATTTCCACATTTATTTTGTGCCAGGGTTTCTCAGTGCATCTGACTGCAGCACTATTGGAAAACGAACACAATTATTTTGGATTTTCCATTTCTTATCTCTATGATCTTATCTTTTTTAAATTTGTTTTTTGTTCCTTAATGACTTGCTTTTAGTTAATGAAACCTCCTGCTGCTTAGGAAAGGGAAGGATAGGCCACAATTTCCAGCCAAATGCATGTGTGTATGCCAGTGCCTGTCAACGCCCTGCTCAAATTTGGGCAGGGATCTGAGTGCAGGAGGCTGACTGAAGGAGCAGGACATGAAATTCCACTTGCCTGGCTTTTTCTGTGTGATCTGGAATTCAAATTTAGGGTTCACTTGTTGATGTGAGACCTGAAAGTGCCCATTACCGTCACTGATCTGGGTGGACACGCCAGGAACTGGACTCCAGAGAGGAAATCAAACTTTCTGAGCTTGGACTGCACACCTCCAGCTCCTGCTGGGCTGGACACAGAGATTTTGTAGAATCCTGGTTGAAAAATGGGCAACAGTTGTGATTAAAAAGGAAAACTCTTTGTCAGCTTTTTTAAAAGCTATTTTATCCCTCGTAAAAAGGGATAAAAAGGGGGAAGAAAAAGGGAAAAAAAGGAGAGAAAGTGGGGAGAAAAAGGGGGAAGGATGCCTTTGAATAGCTCCTGTGCCTTGGAAACATTTTTAATATCCCTTTAAGTATAAGCTCCAGCATATTTCTGGCTGATATGAATTGCTCTTATATTAAAAATGTAGCAGTGATGTTTTTATGACGGGGAAACATTTTTGATGCCAAAGTAGTGCTATTTTAAAACTAGTTGCTTTTATGAAATGGATGAGGTGGTTTTATTTTAAAAAGACCATTTGGGAGGGAAAACTGTGGCTGTATTTCTGTCTTATAGTGTAAGACAAAGCTGCATTTTTTTATACCACCTCTTTTTTGAAAAGAAGGGGCTAGATTTGAATTTTTTGGGGTTTCCATGGAGTCTGTTTAGGCTCTGCCTGCGCACAAAAACACAGTTCTGCATGAAGGGTGTGGTATTAGAAATAGTCAAGGGTGTTTCTTTGTCCCAAATACAAAGTGACCTTGTGGAAAACTGCTTTGGAGTAAAATTTGCATTTATAGTTATAAGTAATAATCATAAATCCTTCCCCTCTTGCTGTGTAGAAATTGCTGTGATAGCAAATACAGTTTTAGCCACAGCCTCATCCTTCCTGCCAAAGGTGTGCCTGAGGAGAGCACCAGCCTCACTTTGCCTCCAGTTTTGGGCACCTCCAGGAGAGGACTGGCAACATAAACCCTGGAGAAATCAGTTAAATGGGAAGAGAAGGCAAACTCATCATAATAGCTCTGAATAACAAACCCCAAACCAAACGACCACCCCAAAACAACAAATCACAGCTGCTTTTTTCACAGGAGCATCCAGGGCCAGTTTTCCCTGTGCTGAAGGAGAGCAGGGATGTTTCTCTCCAGGGATGTTTCTCCAGGGATGTTTCTCCAGGGATGTTTCTCCAAGGGTGCTGCAGCTGCAGCTCTCCCAGCACGGCTCACACCAAGTTTCCAGGACAATGTGGGACATTGTTCCTGCACAATCAAAGGGGTTCAGGATCCTGAGCCAGCCCAGCTGCCCACAGACAGTAAAGGCACCAAAATCTTCACCCCATAACCCACTGATCCTTTACCTTTATATTTATCCTAGTGCACTACTCTGGGTGTGCTTGGGGATGTTACATTGCATTTGTGCCCCTGAGAGGCAGGGCTGGAGCTGTTCTGGGTGAAGTGAGACTCTCCTGTCACCTGGGAGCACCCACACTGCTCTCAGCTTGCTGAACTGGTCCACGATGCTGGCTTCTCACCTTGGTTTCCCCATTAAAAGCTCTGGTTCCCGGAATTACGTTGTTTTCATTCTGTGATTCGTTTCTCAGCGTGCTGCTTTCTCTACCCCACCCCTCATCTCTCACTTCTTCATGCTTGTGGGCAGAAGGAAAAAGCTGGAATTCACCCTCCAAAGATCAGAAGAGAGAAGCTAAAAGCCAGGAAAACACTTTTTTTTTGAGTGTGCTTGTTTGCACGGAGTGTGGCCACGGCTGTTGCGAAGAAGAGCGAGGCTGACCTGTGCTCACACAGAATGATTTCGAAAACAGACTGTGGGTGGCACGGGACCAAAGGCAAATTTAAATGCTTTTCAGAAATGAAATTCCTCCTTTCCTAAATTACTGTCTCGGCTCATTTCAGGGTCTGCGTGGCTTGGTGTGTGTCCTGGAGAGAGGCTGCCAGAGTGCTGGTAATGCTCCTGGCTGACCCCAGGTGCTGCTTCCACGGCTCTGCCATTCATCCCAGGGAATTTGTGCTCTTGAGCAGAGGGAGAAGTCTTGGGTCCTGTCACCCAACAACACATTCCATGTGGGAATCACTCTCCCTGACCATGTGGGTTGGAAATCAAGAACTCACACAGCTCTGCAGATCAACTGGGTGCACACAGAGTGTGCTTCAGGTTAAGTTTCTGTAATTGCTGGAGCTGAAAGGCAAAGGGGAAAAAACTCGGCGGCGTTTGTTTTGTCTTTAATCATTCCTGTACAAAGGCAGTTCTCTGGCTCCCTGGGGTCTGGCTGGGTGGTTTTGCATATCTGAGAGATGCAATGATGGCTTTCCCCTTCCCCCTCCATTATTTATCTATTCCTTTGTGTCGGGTCCAGCTTAAGTTGTGAGCGTTCTCTGGGCTGTGGTGATAATTATATTTATTCCTCTGAGATGGTTTTCCTTGGGTTTTCAAACAAGACAGGGGACTTTGAGATCCCACTATCTTTGACTCTCTGATAGCTTTTGAACCATTTGTGAATTTCCAACAAATTTTTCCAGTGTGTGTCAGTCTCAAAGAGAACTCGATGAGGATGTTATTTTTATTACCCAAAGGGACAGGTAGAATCCTATATTTCTGTAAGTTTCGTAAACACAGGTGGGAGAGAAAGGGGTGTTCATTCTTTATTTCCACAGGCTTTGTAAACACAGGTTGAGGAGAAAAGGGTGTCAATCCCACTGCTGGGGGCTGAGGGTAAGGTTCCAAGAAACCAGGATCCGTGTGGGAGACATCCCAAATATCCCAGGAACAGGAAAAGCTTCTTTGTGCCTAAACCTCCATCCATTTCCATGTGAAATTCAGGATTTTGTGGTTCCACCACCCACAGAGCAACCTGAGTGTTAAGCCTTATATATTTAGGATTTATTTTGTCATGCTGCTCCTTCCGCTGTTTCAGCAAGCTGACTGCTGTCTATCTCAGCATTTGCTCCCCTTCCCTGAGAAAGGAGCATGTGAGGACTGCAAGCAGAATGAGGAATCCGTGTTTGGGATGGAGAAGGTGACCTGTGAGAAGCACACACCTCGTGCCTGGCATTTTGGGAAGTGCAGAACGCCCTGATCCCTTCCCTTCCTGCAGACTGAGACGCTTTTTGGGTGCATGACTCGAGTTAACTCAATGATTTTGTCTCCCTGCCATCCTCGGGGGCTGGCGCAGATGACCTCATGTCTGGGAGAGCACAGGGCACCCTGTCCTCTGCTTCCTGCATGAACAAATCCACTCCCTGCGTGTTCTGAGACCTGATTTTCAGTGCTTCTCCCTACTGAGCATCCCATCTCAAGAAAAAGGTGTGCAAAGCCTTCCGTGTCCAGTTTTCAAGGGGATTCCTGCGTGAGAAAAAGGTATGTTCTGGGTATAGAACAACCACACTGAAACACCTCATTCATTTTTAAAAGGACAGTTTGTTCCTTTCCTCCCTTAAAAGCTCCTTTAGTGATCTGTCTCCTTCAGCACCCATCAGTAAATTCTGAGGGACAAAAAGGCTCTTTGGTGTGAGCTGGGAAGGGACCCGCAGCCTTCCCCCCAGCCAGCCTTGTGACACAAGGACAGCCATTGCTCTTCTGTGTCAAAAGCTCTAATTCCTAATTTAGGAGGCAATTCTAGTGCAAATTAGTGCGCCTTGTAGATAGAATTAGAGTCTGTGTGATGATTTGGAAAATACAATCAATTTACTCCAATTGTTTGTACATGTCAGATCTCACTCCAATAATGAAGAATTTACTCCTCGTGCATGAATACAAACAATGAGCCATTAGCCACGGAATGGGAGACAGGAACAGCAATTTCGAGGTGTGAGGGGCTCCTCTGGAACCTCAGGGAGGGTGTTCCTAGGTCAGGGAGGCTATTTCCAGGTCAGGGAGGATGTTCCTGGGTTGAAATCCCTGTGAAGGCTGCAGGTAGAGGAGGGTGACTCCTGCTAGTCAGGGATGTCCCTCCCCTGTCCAAAATGGTGTGGGAGGGGGAAGAAGGACACCCAGTCCTGCTGCTACTGGGGCCAGGGTGGCCCTGCCCTTGCAAGGGACACCACGTCCTCGTCCTGTCCCCAAGCTCGGCTCTCACAGCGTAGCTGGAGTGGCCCCGTTCCCCAGCCAGGGGCTTTTCCAGTGTTCCTGGGCTCCCCAAAGACCTGCTCTGCCTCTGGAGCTCCTAAAAAGTGCATTTATTGCGATATCCCACTGGGGACTCTGCTGTGACCGTCATTAGCAGTGCAGGTGTGATTTCTGTGCTGCAATAATTCATCCTTGGAGACTTTGCCCTGTGAGGAAGCCAGGCTGGACCTGCAGCCGGTTCCAAGAGCTCTGGACCATTCCTCAACACCAACAGAGTGTGTCCAGTGCATCCCTCCAGAGCTCCTCCAGACTTTCCCTTTGTTCCACATCCACCCAGAGCTCATTAGAGGGTACTTGGGGAGTGATTGTTGCTCTAATTCTCAATTTCTGGTCTTTTCACGGCCTGATCTAAACAGCTTTTTAGAAAGCAAACAATATGCATATTTCATGAAATTCAGCTCAATATCTGTTTAATTGTGAACGCCCTTGGTGAGTTTTCAGGAGCTGCTTCAGTGAATCACTTGAGCTGACAAACAAGGAAACTGGGAATGAATTTCTGAGCACCCTCATCAGTCTCCTGCTCCTCTCCCTCTTCCCTCAGAAATCAGCTCCTTTGCCTCGGCCTGGCAGCCTGATTTTTTTCCCAGCAGAGTTTCACGTCTGGTTTGGACTTTGAACAGTTCCTAGGGAATGGCCGTGCCCAGGAAAAGTTCCCTTTATTCCAGGATGGCTGGGGAAGGCTGCTTTACCAGGGGCCTGTGCTGCCTGCTGGGGCTGGAGGCCAGGATGGCTTGTACTGGATCCAGGTAGGAGAATCCTGTGGCTGTAAATTCCTGGGGCATGCAGATGTTCCAGCATATGTATCCTATCTCTGGGGCCAGCCTTAATGCTGGGGGAAACGCACGAGATGGTAAAACCTACATTATCTGGGATTTAGGATGTTTGCTTGGCAGAACAAGGGATTAGAGAATAGAAAGCTGAAATGACCATCTGTCTGCAGAAAAAGGATCCCGTGAATTCAAATTCCCATGGTTGTTTTCCCTAATCTGCTTGACTTCATTTGATATCTTCTATCAGAGCTGATGTCCTCGTGCCCCAAACAGTGACAGAGTTCATCTCCCACACGTGGAAGTTCTCTCCTGCTTTGTCTTTTTTCAGGGAATTCTAGAAACCATTTATCTGTCATTCTTGAGTTTCCCATTGTTTGTAGCCCGTAATTTTAGGGCTTCCAGCAGCTTCTATCCCCGAAGAATGAGAGCTGGGTTTGTATTTCTTCTACATCTAGAACTGAAATGCCTTTTCCTCTGGGGTGGGATTACTCACACTGTTGGACCCTATCACTGCACAAGAGTTTAGTCACCAATTCCAGGTGTTTATCCACCAGTGCTGTCAATTTTTGCCACGTGCTTGTGAATCTGATGGTATTTGATGTTTCCCTGTAGGGCCCCTGCTCCTGGAAATGTGGGAACCTCAAAGTTTTGGGTTTAAAAACGCTTCGAGGCCTTGTGGCTGTTGAGGAGAAATCTGGAAGTGTGTTAAAAGTGCTGCCTGTGGATTCCCAACCCATAGAGCTTAAAGCCCCAAGTTTATTAATTTTAAATCTCATTATCTTTAAGAGCAAATTATAATTTCCTTAAAATAGAAGAGACATAACACCTGCAAAGAGGCAGCAGATCCTTGGTTCTGTGGTGGGGCAGTGCACTGGGAGGTGCAGAAGCCTCTGCTAACTGACGAGATACTCAGAGCCTGAAGGAAATAAAATTCTTTGCTTTGTTTTTAAACCTTGCCTTGCTCCCATTCTTTAGAATTTAGTTCTGAAGGCAGAGAGCCTGCCTGAAAGACCTTGATTTGGGGTATCTTCAGCAAGACAAAGAGGTTGCTGGGCACTAATCAGCTCTGCTGGAACAGTTTGTAGCTGTGCTGGCATTAGGTGTGCTCCCCAGGGGCTCCCAGGTGCCTTTGGAGTGAAACACCAAATAAATTGGGGTCCTCACCCCTGTGCAGGCTGCCTTGAAGCATAGAAGCTTGAGATTTATTTTATTTTTTCTGCGCTCTGTGTTCTGCCTTTCCTGCTTTCCTTCTCTTTTAGCATTTCCTTGTTTACAGCAAGGTGAGTCGTATTTACAGCGCCGGGGAATTTGTCAGGAGCTGCATTCTGCTCATCATCTGTTCCTTGCCCATTTCAGAAAGCAATTAGCAGGCGGAGCATGTGAATAACAAACTGTGCTGGAGGGGGCTGCTCACCCAAGTGTGCCGAGCAGAGCTGCTCCTGTCAGAGCTGGGAGCTGACACCGGCCACAGCCAGGGCCAGCAAACAGAGCTGGGGGGACAGGGCAGAGGTCCACAGCTTTGGGGACCCTGGG
>WAAG01036501.1:17062-29658 GCA_013390105.1 Tichodroma muraria | reverse complement strand
AGCTCCTTTACTCAACCCCAACAGCTAATGCTGTACTGAAGTCCAAAGTGAATTCTCCTTACCTGTAAAATGTTACAATCCAACACCTAATATCAATGGTAATTTTTAACAGTATGCAACAACATGAAATAAAACTGGTACTTTTTAAGTTTACAACTGTATTATATGATTATGGATTTATGTTGGATTTTAACTTAGCTTAATGCAGCAAAACCAAGTATGCTTAAGGTGTTAAGTAAAACAATAAATATGACAAAACTCTCCTTTCCAGGTATATCTCCATTGTAATTTGCTCCTAAAAATACAAAACTCACTCTATATAGAAATTCAGCATTAAAAATTCAGAAACTATTTCATGTTTTCCATTTAAAATATGCCATATACCCGCTGAATTAATGAAAATGCAGCAGATGCATCAACTTTACAATGGCTAGATTCAGGCCAATGTATGAATGGCCTGTCCTCATATCAGAGATGAACCGTTTTACTGAAAAGGCTAAAATTAATGGCATTCCATGGTGCAGTTCAGGGAGCCATCTTAGTGCACATAGTTTTGTATCTTTACAAAAACCACCAAGGGCAAATTTTAGAAGTCACACATGGTCAAGATTCAAGTCCTCACAACAAAGGATGACCTATTAGCACTAACCATAAATAGTTCTTTAGGGCACATTGCTCTTGTCATGCCTACACAGAACCTTGGAAGGCAAGCAGCCTGTGTCCTCATGGCTCTTCCAATCGCTGCCTTGTTCTGTGCTGGAGAACCAACCTACCCTGTCTGGTCTGTTCAAACACAGATATCTTTGTATAGTTTGGAAACTCTCATCTTTGCTCAGAGTCATAGCGGCCCATTTTAGCTTTTGTGTGTAAGAGCAATTTCATGCCTATTTATGATGGTGTGGGCCTCGACATCTTCTGTTGCATATTTCGTATGTAGAAAGTATTTTAATAAATAATTAGGGTAACGATTCCTTCATCATTGAATTTTGAGAAAGATTTAAATTTTTATGTCTTATTCAAGATGTCAGTATGAAAAGAAAATGCAAAATAGCAACTTACTTGTAAATTTGTTATTCATTCTTTCTTTAAACAATAATGTGGGTAATATCTCATTTGTCAGTCATTTTATATTTGAATGAAATCAGCTACAGGAGAAAAAGTTGTATTGTGGATTTAGAAGGATCTAAGCCCATTTTGAGTTACACACAACCTTTTGGAAAATATTTTCTGTATTATTAAAAGGAAAGAAAGTGTATTTAAAGAATTTTCTCTCTCTTGTTAGATGAATTTATATCCTTTTTGCATTTTGTGTTTGTGTACAAATTGAGATGTGTAGGATACTTCTGTAGGGCACAGCGTAATTCCATGTCATTCATTATGGATTTGTCTGGTCATGTGTTCAAAGCAAAGATGCACATAGCTTTCGTGATAAGTGAGTATTGAGCCCAAAATATTAACACACTAGAATGTTTATGAGCAGTTATTCCATTTACTCTAATTGAAGACTGATGCAATGTCTTCGTGTTCTTCTTTCCTGCTGAAATGTGATTGAACATTCAAAATACATTTTCTGGCATTTTGGGGCTGCGAATCAAGAGAAAACTTCAGTAAAAACTCAACACCATCCACTTGAATCTCTCTGGATCTTTAGCATCAGATATAAATGTCTCACTGGCTGATTGCTTAACAAAATAAAAGGTTAGAAATACAATCCAGGCAGCAGAGGTTTCCACCATTCATCCAATAGTTAAAAAGTCCATGTATTGCGTTATGCTACAAATAATCATGAGAGGTTTTCTAGGATGGGTTTCATACATAGTAGGTAAAATGGATATGTACTTTTCCCTAGGAGGTCTAATCTGAGAGACAAACATGCCTGTGTCATCTACAGTGAAAATAGCCAAAAAAATTATACCAGGGATATATTTTCTCAGGAGGGGAATTGTACAAAACGGCATAATGTTCACTCGATATATGTAGATCATATTCCAGTGTTTCCCAGGGTGTCTTTGTTCAAGAATGTCCCAGTAAGAATCAGCAAGGTGGCCAGCCCTCTGATGGTACAGAAAGTGGAAGGAAAAAGGAGCAAGAAAAAGAATAGCCAGCAAAGACTCCTAGTCCCCCGGTCACAGCTTTACACCCATAGCAAATTGCAGTGGTGATGGAAGCGACGCCTGACGTGGATGCCCCAGGGCTCCGCTGGGCAGTGAGCTTAGCAGAGCTATACTCTGGGAAGGTCAGCCTCTACCTTGAGCCCTTTTTTCAATTTCACTCATCCTCCCATTCCGGTTTTATCACAGGGCAGTATCACGAGTGCCATGGCAAGTATGTTTTGGTATCTGTAGTAGACACTGCTGTATGTTTTCCCAGTAACAGGCAAGCAGGGACAAAGGTTCATCAGTGAGTAATGAATCAAATGCTAAGGTGGAGACAAGATTTAGTTGTTTAAACACAGTCATTGCAGGCATGTATCAGCCTTCCCTTTGAAATGTACTGAGCTACAGATGACGGGCAAGAGAATTTTGGATTTTTTCAATTTAAAGCTTGATCATATCAGCTGCTCCCAGTCTGAGCAGTTACAGGTTCTTTATTTTACTAATTATAAGAGTAATTATGCCATTAGTTCTCAGAAAGTAATTTTAATAATTAGGTCAAACACAAAATGAGACTCCAATCTCATGACATACTAATTTAAATTGTTTGGATATTGTAATTTAGGAGGAGGAGTCAGCGCTAGAGTCATTTTGGGGATTGTAAGAAGGAAAATACAGCTGGAGAAATAACAGAAGATGAATTCTCTGTCAGAGACATTAGTTAAGTTGTTTCTAGAATGATGTTAAGTGAATAATATTACAGCTATTTGATAGTGATGACAGATAAAATTATCATGTATTGAAAAATATATTAAAGATTTGATTCAGAGGCCATAATTTTGACGGAGCATACCAACCCCCTTTCTCTATTACTCTAGCAGAAGAAAACATTTTCAATTCACCCATCTAATTTTCTTGAGAAATTAATCCATTCATATCTCTGCATGATATATGCTGTTCTCAAATCCAGTTTCTAATCTTAGTTGCAACCTCATAAATCTTGAACTAAATTTACAGCCACCAGAGAGCTTAGGCCACCAAAGCCAATTACATTGATGTAAAATCCATGTACGTGAGATATTTGGGACAAAAGAAGAAGAGAAAGGAAAAGGAGAGATTATTTAGGTCAGGGCAGGAAATTAAAACAATGTCAAGATCATTTCAGATGTGGCTTCTAGCAGTCTAGAATGCCTCTATTGGTATTACCAATACCTCTATCCATCTACCACCAGACATTTGCCTTAGATTTAATACCAGTGCATTTTTAGGACTATTTTTCCATGAAAGTATGTCTGAGTATGGGTCCTTGGTATTGCATGGTCCTGGACAATTTTTTGCCACAAGTTAGAAACATGCCTGCAAAAGTTGAAGAATTAAGGAAAGTTACTTTCTGCCAATCATGGCTTACACGACCCGAGGTCATCTGCTGTTGTGCCTTTGGCAGGTGAATAAAGCTTCAGTTCCCAGTAAATCTCATATAAATTCAATCAATAACACATCAAACCTTTCTGATGATGGTGGTACAAAAAGCCATGTTTGACATATCTCTACCCTGACAAATTATTCTCCCCTGACAAAGACTTCTCCTCGCTGAAAGACAGAGGACAGCCACGTACAAATCACAAGTCAAACAGTTCTAAAAGTTAGGATTCCACTGTCTGCACCTACCAAGAAAGGTTTTCTGTCATTCAAAGTTTTCTTGATTTATTTAACCCTACTGAGGGTGCAGGGGAATGGAAATGCATACAGGCTTTTTTTTGCTTAACACACAAGGAACAGAGAACACAAAACTTTGAAATTGCATTTTGTGAAATGTTTTTGCATTATTTTATTCAAGTAGTAAACATTGTGGTATAAAAATAATCTTTACATGAAAAACATACTGTTCCCAACTCACAATACACTCTTAACTTGACATTTGAAGTTAAAAATGAATGAGACTGGTGGTTTAGTCAAAGAACATATATTTTTACTGACATAACGAAGGTTGCTGGCAAGTTTCATTACATTTATTACAACTGCAATTATCTTTAAAAGCATATCAGTGAACAGTGTGATTTTGCAAATTAGAAGAAACAATCCAGTGGAAGTGTGATGAATTTCTGTGTTTTTACTTTCTTAAATAAAACAAGCAACTTTATTCATTGGATGCATAACTGCAAAATATACTCAGAGCTTGGCAAGCATTTTCTGATAATTCTAATTCTTTAAAATTTGGTAGGAAAAATGAAAATAGATGTTACTCATGGATCACATTGAAAGTCTTCAATTTTTCACCAATATTTTTCCACATTATTTGATGGACATTTTTTAATAAATATTTGAATTAATGAAAGTCTTTGAATCATAAGAGAAGTTTATAGATTTATGTCTGCAAAAATATACCTAGAAACAGTTTTTCTACTGTCTGTAGAAAGTACTGAATTTTAAACTGACAGTGATGAGACAACTGTGGTTGGAATTGTTTGGGATTTTTGCTGTCTAGAAGGAATGTTAGTACTGGTGAATTTTTAAGCATGTCTGCACATAGTAGTTATGCCACTTGCAAATCATATGCAAAAGAAACCCATTTGACTGCAGCAAGATTTAGGCTAGCTATTAATCCAAAAAAAATCCCATGTCAAATTCCACAAAAATAAAGATGTTTAGCCACTGCTTTCAATGAATTAATTGCTTCTGTTCATTAAACACTAAACATACTTTCAAAACCTAGTGAAAGGATCTTTCTAAGAGCATCAATATATCTCGTCTGAACTAGTTTTGTCTAATTGCTCCCATAACTACCTCAAAGGTTGTTTCATTTTTGAAATAAGTATTGTGGTCTTTATACAACAGAAACCAGATTCATTGTACATAGTACAAGGACACATAAAAAAGGACCTTCCAGCCCATTCTGTGGAGTGGAAATCTCCTAGGGGAAGGTGGGTGGTGTTGACATCACAACAATTTTAATTTCCATTAAAGAGTTCTATAGGAATTCTGCTGATGTAATTTTTTTCCCTCAAAATAAGTACTTCACTTCTTGGTCAACCTTGATCACACATTTTTTGTAGTATTTGTTCATCTCTCATTCCTCAAATAAAGTTTGGCAAATTAATTTTATAATCTTGCAGCCTTCTCTTTTTGTGTCTTTCATCAGCTTCAATTTACCCTATACCAGCAACTAAGTTAAATCCTAGCCTGAATCCATATTCTGTGTTTTTCTGAAGTTCTGTTTGCCAAGGTTGTATTGGTGATTAAGGTATGAATAATCTGAGATTCCATTTGCTATGTTTCATCTTTTTTAAATTTCAGCTTCAAAATATTCCATTTCTTTCTCATAAGCAGAGCTAAATCAGCATGGATTCAAGACTTATGATTGGCAATGGACAGCAGCAGGAAAATGATGGAGGAACAGGGATAAAATTGGAGGAACAGGGATTCCTATTAAATTAGAGATTGTTTAGCCATGAAACCCTTTACCACAGTGTATATAAGGAACAAATCAATTATAATCAAGCAGTTCAGAGGTCCTCCTAGAAGAATCTGGAAATGGAATAGAAAAAGTTATTCAAAACTCTCAAGTGTATTTTATGCAGAGGCAGAAAGCATGGAAGTTATTTCACTTTTTTGTTGTAACTAATAGCTACTGAATTTTGTTACAGACCTTTTCACAGACGGTCGTACCTACCTTGTGAGACCTAAGGCAGATACTCCCTAAGGTCAAGTTTGAGGAACTGGATCTGGCAGGACCATCATGCACCTACCAAAATGGTCTCCCAGTTCTGCTGGCCGCAAATTCTTTACTGACAGCGTTCGGTGATGGAGATCTCAAGAGGTTCCTGTATTCAACTCTCTTATTGCACATCCTAATTCAGCTTGAGTCACTTTCACGTCTTAACCACAGCCCCTGAAGTTTCCATCATCACATCCTTCTCTCATGTCTTTTAGCTTCTGGGTCAGCATGTATACTACTGCCTATTTAATACTTTTTGGTGTGCTTCTCCTCAGCACTCTGTGTTAGTGACACAGGAAGGCTATGTGCCCCAAGACTTGCTCATTGCATCTGCTCTCTGTCGCTCCCTCTGTCTTTCTTCTCTGATGGTTCATGGTTCCAACACTAGGAATGGAAACTCTGTTCAATGTCTTCACCTATTTTGCTGTCCTTTCTCATTATTTTAGTTGTGGTGAGGAATGTACTCCAAGACCATTCCAGACAAGTCTTCAACTCAAGCTCCCATGGTTTTCAAAGAGGTCCTTATGCCTTTCAAGAAGAACCATGATTGGCTCCATTTCAGGTCCCGTATACTTTTGAAATCAGAACATCTGATCTATTCTGACATTTACCTTAACCTCAAAGTAAAGTAGGCAAGTAAGGTCTTGAGCATGCTGTGTTATGCATAACAGGCTGGATGGTGCCTCTCCAGGATTATCTGCATTGCACAAAACCAAATAGTTGCATACTGAATTTTTCTGGGTAAATCAACCCACTCCTCCACATAGATGGATCAAGGCACTGCTTTCTGCTATACTCCTAAGAGTACTGCCAGGCCCCCTGCCCTGAAATATTACAAATAACTTGACAAATATTTCAGATATCTTAGTCTTGCAGATTTCTGTGTTGACAAACACAGCTAAGGACCTAGGGAATTCTTGATCATCTGACAATATCCTCTAGTCCAGAAGAAGTCATTGGACTTTGGTGAAGCCTTTAAACATGACAGTTCAAAGTACCAAGAAGTGACTGCTTTCAGCACATTTAATGTAAGAGCATGATTGTATGCATCAGAGCTGAAGTCAGGATCCAATTCCTACCCTATTCAATGCAGTCAGTCCCATCCTTGAGGCTGCAGAGAGTCCTGGAATCACTGGAGTAGAAGTCTGTTTGCTCTGGTAGTTTGTGTTGGTTTATTGTGATTTCAGTTTTGCAACAGTTTTATTGTACACTATTGTCTGCATGGGGCAAAGAGAAAGTTCAAGAGAGAAATACCAGGACTTCTGCTGGGCTGGAGATGCTTCCTGTAGGTGGGATGCAACATATTTAATGCTGCCATAAATGGTTCAAGATTTATTAGAAGCAGGCAAATGTCATTCCCTTCACAATGCAAAAAGTACTTTAGTAGTCTTGTAATGTTAGTTACCACTTTTGTGTGGCATCCATGGGCTCCAGCAGCTAAAATACAAATGGGGAAAATAGATTCCCTGCCACAAGGACCTCATGATCTAGTCTTTCAAAAATTGTGCTGAAGGTAGTAATGGGATGGACAGAAAGAAGAAGAGACATCAACAAAATTAAGCAGTAATGCACCAGGAATAAGTTCACAACCTAGCAAAGAAAACAGGTAGGAAGGTTATACTGCTTTTTACATTTTGGAAATGACAGAAGTGAAAGATTCTAGTAACCATTGTCTTGTAAAGTCTCATGGAAACCCATTTTTTATGTGGGACCTTCATGTCCTGGGATCAATAGAGTGGAGGCCATCCAAACACTTAAAGCCTCACCATGGTAAAAATATGTTTCTCAGAAGGTATTCTGGTAATATCTGGTAATATTAACATGACTGTGACTTTATTCCTTCTACTTTGTCCCATTAAAAAGGAGAATAAAGTTACTCTTTTAAGTGTGGGCGGTGTTGTACAAATGGCCAGAGCAATGTTGCATGAACTGTCTCCATGCTTTTTGCCAGGCAGTTTTACAAATGCTGGCAATAGTACAGCAATGACTTGAATCTATTTCTTTGGGAATTAATTCATCAGGGTTCACTCACAGCATAATTTGAGCAATGGAAGAAATTTCCTGCTAATTTTTAGAAGTATTTAAGAAGCCTCAATCAGCATGAAAAAAGTATAAAGAGTTAATTCCTAGGTTCCTGCATATTCTCAGCTATAAGAAAGATAGGCTAAATTAAAAATTAAAGTAATTTTAAGCTTAAAAAGAATTAATCTTAGCAAGGAATTTGGGTTTATTGTGCCAAACTGTTTGGTAAAATTTTCTTTTCCTTAACTAATTATCCCCTAGTTAAACTCAACATTTTCCATTACTCATAGCATCTTGCATAGATATGTGGGATTTATTCCTGCATATAGATGAAATGGAGATCGTCCTAACTCTGTATTTTATTGTTATCCATTGTTGCATCTTACTAAAGAAAGACACTATGGGTCCTCAGTCTTCATTGAAAATTTTCAAGCCATGGAGAGCTCAAGTCACAATCTCTAAGTTCTGTACTTCACAGAATTAAAAAAAGAAAACACTCTAACTTTCTAAAAATGAGAATATTCCTTTCTTATATGAAGAAAAGAAAGCTTCTGACTGCTGTCTCTGTGGCTGGTGTGCCACATTGCATACTGGATAACACAGTGTATCACGTACACATTTGGTGCAATTCCTTGGCCCATTCTCTTTCATATAATGGGATTCAACAGAAGCCATTTCAGAGCAGAGGGGCTTCAGCTGAATGGATGGCTCCTTGAGAAAGTCACAGCAGGACGTCTATAGAAACGGATTTTGGTGATAAAGGAAAGGTTTCCTCTATATGGTACCTCGTTTAAGGGTCACAAAAACTTGCAGCAAGACTCTGCAATTGAGTGGGACTATCAAAGAAAGCAGCAGAACCACACAAGTAATCGCAGCAACTTCTATCTGAGACTCCACGATTGACCCTATTTACTTTGACACTGGGCATTCTGTTCTTCACTGGTTTTTATGGAAATTTCCACCTCTACACTGTCTGCCAGCCTCGATGATAGTGAGATGAAGACAGTGGAAGTACCATAAAGGCTAATGTACTCGATGCATTTGTCTGCTGCTCGTAGGAAGAGGTGGAGGTGTTTCTCCAGGTGAGGCAGCTGTGGAACACTACGTCTGTGACGGAGCTCCCCCTGATGGTGTTCTGCAAATGTAAACGCACGGACGGGGGTCCCTGCTGCTGCCCCTCCAATTTCTGCAGCAACAAAGGCTGTTCAGGCCAGCTCGGTCTGTAAAAGTCTCCCACTGCATTCTCCCTGAAAACAGCTTATGGAGGATACCGAGCAAGAGCCATATTTTTGTCATTAAACATCCAAAATCCCTCTCATTCCTAAAGATAAATAGGCTGATTCTGGTGGTGGTATTGAACTATGGCACTGATGAAGGCCTCATAGAGAGGAGACAACAGAGCAAATATAAGAGCATTTGTTGGGATGTTGTTGTTGCACTTTCTCTCACTATTCGCTTTGCCATGTAGAATAAACTAGCTCATGATTTTTTGAATCCTTGAGTTTGGCAATGCTGTTAACATGTAGCAGAGTTTGTGTCTGATGATCCTCCAAAATAAACTGATTGTATGTGAAGAGACAGGGGCACCTGGTCATCAGATGTAAATCTTCCACTACAGGCTGGCCAAGTACTGAAAAATCACGAGCTGGATCCCTTAAAAATCACAAAATTCTCTTTAAAATCATGACTGTTACATAAACAAGCACATTTTGGTTTTGGTTGTTTTTTACATTGTCTAGTGGTCCTTTCAGCCTTCAGGCTACATATGAGTGATACTTTTTATTTCCAGACTTTTCCCACAATATATGGCCTTGAAACATTTTTCTTTGATATATGAACACTGACATTTTAACAAAAATCGTATGAACCCTCAAACTAGGTCTTTAATGAAGACACCAAGATCCTTGCAATATAAATGGAGCTAGGGAGAATTGCATGGTCTGAGAATTAGGGCAACTGAATAAAAACTTTGAATTATAAACCTGTCTGAAACAAAAATCTTTACCTCAATTCCCAGACAAAAATCTTTACCTCAGTTCCCAGACAAAAATCTTTGCCTCTAGTTCAACTTCTACATCTGCACAGCAGGACTAATAGTACTTTATCCCAGGGCTTAATGAATATGGTGATTTTACCATTTATCTTACTCAAATATCTTGAATGCAAAAAAAGTCTTTGCAAATTCTATATAGCATTATTTTATGCTGTTTATCCCCTAAGAAAAAACTTGGTCATAGCATACATTCAGGTTTTTAATTTTTCTAGCCAACATGCCTTAGAACTGAGTTTTTTTCTGTATAAAATAACAGTGAGGGGGGACAGAACCCAGCCTCAGTGGGGTTCCTGCTCCCTGATTTGCAGTCACTCCCAGGGCTGGCTGGTTGGCATGGCACAGCTCCGCCTGTCAGTGCTAGCGGAATATTCCATTATACGTTAAACAATGTTTTCCAAAACAGATGAGTTATTTCTTACTGAAAACAACAATAACAACTCAGTCCCCTGGAAGAAAACTTGAATCATTTGTGTTACCCTAACAGCAGGACACACACTATCAGTGCAGTTTCATTCACAGTGCTGTTGCCAGGGCCACACCTAATGACCTCCTGAGATGGTCTGCATGCCCTGAGATGGTACCATAAGCATAGGCTTTAATTTAGTATGAGGAACTATAGTGTTTAACTTCAAATGGCTGGCTGAAATAACATGGTGAGATGCTTCTGAGCCTGTGTCAGAACAACAGGCTAGCCAATAAACACTGGCTATCACAGTTTGCATTTAGATCACTCCCTTTATCCAGAGCACGTTATAAATATCAGAGATTTTTTTGTCTCACCCCAGACAGACAGATAAAGCATGGTTTGAGAAGCTCCACAGGGAGCAAAGTCAGGCATCTGCATTTTCTATTAACAATACGAGGGAGTGGTTCAAGGTCCAATGACTCTGCCCCCCACATTTCCCTAAATAACCAAGCGCTGCAATATTGCTGCAGTTTAAGCACCCGAGTCACAAACTGCAGTCAAAGTTGCTGGCACAAGATCATTAGCAAATGACTCCCTTAGTCTACTAATGCCCTGGGTTCATACCCTAACCACTAATTCCTGTAGGAAATGTATTACTCGTTATCATAGTTGAGTACATGATTCACACTTTCTGGAAGGTTTCATTTTCTTCTTGAATAGCATAACTTTAATTTTTCAGATTTTCTGATGTGAACCAATGTAAATCACTCTTTAGAACCAGGGACGTGTTTTAGAGAAGCATTTGTTCCTTTATTTTGACTTGTACTTCTCCCAGGGGCATATCCCAAGGAAGTTACTGTACACATGGTGTATGTGGGATTTAATAAATAGGAAAGACATGAAATTTAAGTGATTTTTGGCAGTTATCCCTTTGTAAATGTTAGCTTTTTCCCTGCAAAGGGTGTGTAACCCTTAGTGAATCAGCCTTTTAGTGTTTTATTTGGTAACAGACTTAATAGTATGTTGTACAGTGTCTAAAGGCTTAAGATTAAAATGATACGTATCCGGTAAAAGGACTGAGCTAATCCCCACCAGCTGGAATACAGTGCTGAGGGGCCCTCCTTTCTGGATGGATTTTGCACTGGAATTAAGACCTCTTCTTAAAACAAATGAAAGAAAGTTTGCAGAAGCAAAGACATACAGTAGTAGAGCAAAATGAAGTTGCAGCAATGAAGCTATAGAAACCCTTCTTTCGACTGGCTCCAGTCTTCCAGACTAGCTCAGACAAAGAATCAGTCCCTGCTTGCTGCAGTGCTGGGGCAGAGAGCCCTTCTCTGCTGTGTGCAGGCATCAGTCTAATAAAAAGCCTTCTTCCCGATTTGGAAGATGTATTACTTCTGGATTCAAATGCTTCCAAAAATATATGAGATGTAGAAAACACTCCTCATTTGCCAGAAACACATTGGAGTTTTGCTTACATTACATTCTTTCCTCGTATANAAAAAAGGGGGGGACTGTAATGCGTTGAACTAAAAACTTTCATCACAATGATAAGATATAACTTTGGGTAAAGAGACTGGGGGACAGCTCAGTCAATACTGTCTTGAAATCTTCTTTAACACCTCTTTCTGAAGTATAAATATGGACTTCATCCAGTTTTCCCAATCTGAACGACTTTGGCTGGGGGAGGTTGGTATGGAAGTCATTTCCCTTTTAGGTGCAGTAGCTACTTTCCACAGACTCAACAAAGACATGAAATATCATTAACATCTGATTCTGAAAGGCTGACAACCACTTCTTTGTTTTACACAGCCGTCCAGGGAAAGCTGCTGTGTATTGCCATATCGCAAGCAAAATTATACCTATTATGCTCTGATAGGAGCTGTGGAATATTTCTCTCATTTGTTCTGGGAGGTGGTGATTGAATATGTCTATTGTTTTCACAATCAGCATTTCATAATTTAAATGGTATTAAGTGTAAACATTGTTCAGTTAAGGGTGGGTATTGCTGGGCCAGACTCTTAAGCCTGTGAACTGTTTGGGACATGGTTTCAAGGATAAGGGCTAAAACCTCCCATATTAAAAAGCCAGAAAGAGGTGAGATAGTTTGTTCAGTGGGTGCTGAATCACAGTGGAAAATAGTCTCCTCCTTCTTCAAACAAGCGGGAAGACTCTGCAGGCCTCAGCAATGCTTCTCTGCTCCACAATAGAAGGAAAGCAAGTTGAAAGTCTTGCCCAGGGGATTTCTCAGCTCCAGAACTCATTGGAAAAGAAATAGGGAAATGCCACTTTTTATGTGTGTTTAAT
>WAAG01036500.1:10235-21585 GCA_013390105.1 Tichodroma muraria | reverse complement strand
TATATATTTGTTGTTTATTATAATAATAGTGGATTTATATAGATATGCTATATATCTAATGTATTTTATTTAAATATGTATATAAAACCTCCCATTCCAGGAAGATCTTTCTTCCTTTTGTGAACAGAAGGTGATTTTATTCCCTTGTGAAACATGAAATTGAGCCGCATTGCAGGTGCTGGTGGTATACCAATGGGCTCTTCCTGCAGCTTTAGATCTGAAGTTAAGGGCATCTTTACACCCCACTAGAAAGAAGGGTTCCAGCTTCCCTGTGCACCTCTCTCTGGCAGGCTGAACATTGGTTGCACTAGGTGCTTCTTTAGCTGCAGCTCCGTCTGGCAGTATCCTACCAAGAGGATGAGTACTTGACCTACAGTAAATTCAAGTCTGCACCTGGATTATGTTTCAGAGGAATTGGCTGTAGTAAATCTTTATTTAAAAATTCAATGCCTATTTTGCCTTTAAATTGAAACAGCATAAATCCAAAGTAGCTACATCTCCCCAAGTAAAATATTTTTATTCAATTTCCTTTTTACTTTCTTCCTTTTTAAAAGGAAAAATAATTGAATCCTGAATGTTTCAATCTGAACTTTACAGATACTGCTTTGGTCTCTATGTCAATGGACTTTGTGACAACATTCCTTGTAAAGGTTAAAGCCTTTCCAGACAAGTGATTAACAACTGTGATAAGCCCTTCCATGAGACATGAGTTTTGCAGCCTGTTGTGTGGTATCTCTGTCTGAGTCTGTAATTGTCTAAGTATAAAGAGATAAAAGGGAAAGGGATTGCCAAGCTGCACTGTATAAGGTACAGCGAGTCAGAGGGAAAAGGTTTAAAATTTTTCTTCTTCCTTTTACGTTGCTGGCTTGTTCTTATCTTTAGCCAGAAGATGCTAACATCATTTCCTCTCTATAAATTGGCTTGCACATGCTACAAAAACACAACATGAACTTTCTTTTCTAGCTTAATAGAGGTTTTGATGCTTCAGTGTTTGGATATTCAAGAATCCTGATTTAATCTCAGAACTCTTAAAAAAATTATTTTACCAAGCCAGTGAGTATGCATATTGCCTCAATGAGCCTTCTTTTTTAACTAAGCAGCAGTATTTAAGATGGAAATTTGGATTTAATTAGAACAAACAATTTTGCAAAGTGATGATAACAGGACTTTTTATGAGCTAGCATGTCTACCTCTTTTTTTGCCTTTCTAGTCTTGCTTGAAGTAGAAGTGTGATTGGCCTGTGGGTTTTAAAAGAGCTATGACTACTGAGGCAGATTCAAAAAGCTGTTGTTCCCCTCTTCAATAGTAAATACCAGAAAAAAATCCCACAGTCTTTAGAGCTTTCATGAACCTTTTAACAGTGATTCGGATTATTAGTGATTCACCTGCTCATGAATGAAATATTAAACTTGTTTCTGTTTCTCCCATTGCTGTGCTATCTGGGTAAATTGTGTGAAATAAAATTGTAGTGACTGGGAAAAAATTCCATGACTTCACAAAAGGAAACAAGAAAATCAGTGAATTGCTGCTGATTTTTCCTGTTAAGCAATCTCCCAATTCTGAGATTCAGTTATTTTATTTGCAGTCTAGCTCTCTAATTAATTGAAAAGGTGTCTCCTGCAAACACATTTTAGAACTCACACAGGAAGCTGTGAGGATCTCCCACTTTGGCAGTCAAATCTCAAATGGGAACTTCAGGCCCACAGGTGGTCACAAAATGAATATTTGACAGATAGGACATCATATGGGAGGCTACATTAAAAAATCCCTGTGCTTTGCTTGGGTTCTGCCGTCAGGTATCCCTGAAGAGACCTTTCAGAGACTGCTTGGTGCCACAGTGGATAATTAGAGCTGATTTTAGTGTGAGCCTGTCAGGCCCTGGTCCGTTTTTCTGTCTGGGTGCGACAGGCTATCAGATGTCTCGGATAGACTTTGGCTGGCTGAAGGCTCCAGTTTCCTAGGGACAGTGCAGCTGCTCAGTGAATCCCTGCTCCTCTCAAGAAGCACTATTAATGCAGTTTTGAAAAGCACTTCAGGATGAGCACAAAGATTCTATGGGTCATGGGTAGCTAGGTAAGTCCTCAGTATAGGCATTGTGCAGTGCAGTGTTTTGCTTTTCTCCTTGCCCAAAGTGTCCAAAGCAGCAGGCAGGCTTAAAAGTGCCTGTAGGAGTCCCAAATACCATTTTCTATTAAGCAGGAAACAGCATTGTTTTAAATGCGGATTTTCTCAAAGCTAGTGTTCATGCTGGTGCAAGAAAAAAGCAGCCATGGTATGCACCTTCAGTGGAAAGCACCTCCACTTCCAGGGCTGATTGACTCTTTTGTGAGGAGTTGGATAAGCCCTGAAAATTTGCAGATTGACGAACTGAACTTAAGACTGTCATTCTAGGACCTAAATGGCATACAAAACATAGCCTTCCTAATCGCTCCTTTTCTCCGGGACTGCTTCTGAGTGGCATTCATTCCTTATAAAACTATCTGTTAGCTTGTTAAGCACAGGAAGCTGATACCTGCAGACAGCACCCGAAATCAGCCAGCTTGAGCTTTGGTCTGGTGCATCTGCAGTGGGCTGCCCTGAGGCTTCACAGGATTTGCAGCGTGGCAGGTGCAGAGGGACTAGCTCCTTACTGCAACAGCTGCCCTGGCCAGCAGGCAACAACTTGAGCAAAGGTGCTGTCAAGGGTCCTTCTTCCTGGAAGAAAAAGAGATTTGCAAAAATAGACTTAAGCCTGGTGTGTCCTTCAATGATTGCTGTCACATGGAGACATATGGGAACTTTGCCATGCAGCACTTAACATGTAAATTCACGCATTGTCACCACGTGGCCGAGCCTTGAGGTTTTAGGAACCATCAAAAGTAATATCTAAGCTTTCTTTTCTAAGGAAAAAACCTTAAGATTAGAAAGTAGTATGTAAATGGTTATCTGGGAAGTGTGTTAATGCTGGAATAGTTTATAGTAATCTGGTATAACTCCTATTTACAAAGCAACTTTTCAAAAAAAAAGTGGAGACGCTTTGGAAATTCCTTCAGTATGTTTATTAAACAATTTAACTTGATTCCTAAGAGAAATGTCACTGCCGACCAGCAGCACCATGGTGTTGGCCTGGCAGGCAAATAGACGGACAGTGCAATTGTGGGGAAGTGATTTGTTGTGTTATCAGGTTTCAATTTTAATTTGACTACCCCATGTATCTATGAAGTCTCACTACAGCCGTATAACTGCAGATAAGACTAACAAGGATCTTAATGGACTTGGTCAGGTTTGTCACTGGGATTTCCTCTCTGTCAGACCTAAAATTCAACAATTTGACAACACATCAAAAAGTCTGAAAAAAGTCTAGATTCAACAGCAGAATATTTTGCATTGCTAGTAGTGCCATTGCATGCATTAAGCTCAATTCTGCGTGAGTGGGTAAACCCCAAGAAACTAGGGAAATAGCTGGGATCACTGTTGACACTGAACTGTGTTAATAGCAACAAGCTGCCTTTTAGCTCATTACCTTCAAGTGAGCTCCAGTACATCTCCGTGAGTGGCTATGTAATTACAGTAGCTTGAGCCTATGCCTGTTACTCTTGCAGTCTTTTTTAGAATACAGACACAGTCACTGTCTTGCAACCCTATGTACGTACATCTATGAAATTATTAATAATGATTTTTTGCTTCTTAGGAGAGTTGAGTTGAAGGGACTTGAAAAAAAAAATTGAAATGGGAATTAGTCAATATTGACAGAAACTGTATAGTAATCCATTATTTAGATTGAGAATGCAGCGAATTTGAACCAGAATCAATTCTGCCAGTAAAAGCCCTCTCAGCATGTAGAGCCCTGCCTATTAAAAATCCTCCCCTCAGGTAAAGAGTTGGTTTTTCACATACCTTATCATGCCAAGTAACCATACTTGATTATCCCTAAAAATTCTTACTCAGCTCTTTTAGTCAAATGATCCTCTCGGGAAATAGGAGCTCTGTGCTGAAACTGATAGTTTTGCTGTTGAATTCTAGTAGATCCATTTTACCAATGCTGAGTCTTTGATGAACACTCACTCCTAAGGATGTACAAAAACCTGAGTTTGAAAACTTGCAGGCAGAACGCTCAGTTCCAGTAAATCACACATTTTTGTGACAGGGTGGGATAGCTGGAGATTAAACACACTTCCTCTCAAGTTGTGTTTAATATTGAAGATCAATCTATTTAATATTTAGGGATTAAATAGTAGCATTATAAGAAAAGAAGAAAGCATAAGGAGGAAATCATCCCATCATACAGCATTTTGACAGGATTAAAGGCTCAGAGCAAAAGGAGGAAATAAATGTGTTGAGAAATAGAGAAATATATGCTTTGTTAGCTCAGTAGGTTCTGTTCAGTACATCAAGCTTTGGGAAGCAGTGTTGGGGATATGCAGAGGTGGGATGTTCATCCTTTTGTAACTTGTGGCAGTATTAAGCTTTCATTTGGATTCATTGACTACGAGAGCACTCGTGAATGAAATTCCCAGCCAGCTACCTTTCATTTCTTCAGTGCTGTCACAGCTTAATCCCTTCTGTTTGTGTGTCACTACCAGATGTGGTTGCTGGGCTTGCCTCTTGCCCGGTGTCGTTTCACACATCTGGGAATGCTGTGGTTTGGAGAATGACAAGTCGCACTCCTTTCTTCCAGTTTCGCCTGGTGGTAAAGACAGCACTGAAGCTGCTGCTGGTGTTTGTGGAGTACACAGAATCCAACGCACCACTTTTGATCCAGGCAGTATCTACCGTGGATGAAAAGAGAGGTGAGTAGCCTTACCAGGGGGTTGCAGCATCCCAGCACCGCTGAGATCAAGGTAGAATTTCATCACTGCTTTCAGTGGTTCTAGAGTTGCTGTCGTTGATGCCTGCTTTGTCCAACATGCCTTCATTTCTTAAAAGCATTTTTTTTAAGTATTCGTGTAATCTAAGGTTGTTTGAAGAATTAATTATAATGGGAAAGTGAAGAACTCGATTGGCTCCTGGGGCACCAGAGTCGTTGCCCTTTCTCTGCACTCACAAGCTAAGTAACCCCCCCCGTATCTTCCGACCTCAGAGTCTCCTTTGGGCAAGACTGTCTTTCCACTTCCTTCTGGGAAGCAGCAGTCTGATTTAGAAGAGAAAATGATATCTAATCAGTGTAATCCCTTTGAAGAGAAAGACGAGGTCAGTAATAGTACAGACTTTATAGTAAAAGCGAAACCATCTGTTGATATATTAAAATAAAGCCCTTGAGCAGATATTATACTGTGAAATCTGTTACCCTTCAGGCTTATGAAAAATACTTGAATATGTATACTGTATTTTTTACAAATAAATAGAACAAAAATGATTCTTTCTTGTTCTTCCCACAAAGTCATCACTAAGCTCCTGGGGCATTCTCTCTTGATGCAAAACATTCCTTTGCCTCAAGGAGAGTTTTTGAGGTTAGGAGATCCATTGTTGTGGTCTCAAACATGGAGGTTGAAAGCAAGGTTCCCTCTGTGGAGCAACAGCCCCCATACTGAACTTGTGTGAGAGACTTGATATGCTAAAAGTGAAACAACAAAATATTGGGGGCTGGGGAGAAAGGTGGTGCCAGAAATAGGAAAAAGGAGCCAGATTTTGCTTTCAATTATCAGAATGGTTTGAAAACTAAAAAAACCCAAATTATCTCTTACAGCAGGGAAGCAGGCAGGGACAATTCAAAACAGTGAATTCTGCAGGTTGGATTTCTGTTTTGAATTAAAACCAGTAAGCCTTACAATGCCATAAGCATAAATATGATTATAATATTCATGTACCTGTGAGCACTGTGACTCATTTTTTCAGTCATTCTCAGTATTTCATCAGCTTTCTGAATTCACTGGTATTCTCAATGAGTTAAAAATGCCCTATATCTACTAACACGCTAGTAAAGTCATTAAAGAAAAAGGAGAAAGAAGGACCCTAAACAAAGTATTCCCTTCTCTATCTGTAGAACAGTCTTAGGCAATCATTTATATGCCCCAAAGTAATAACACAACTTAAGTAACTACACAAGACTTGAAAAAAACTGATGCATGTAGTTAGATGAGCATATGTTAAGAGCATAATGAAAGGTTTTACAGGAATTCTCATACCTGTGCTTTGGTGGATTATTTCATGAACTCTTGCAAATACCTTAGCCCAAATACACAGCTTTTCTTTCTTCCTATTTCTTTAAAATTATTTTCATTAAGCTCTTGTCCTTATCTCCTTAAGAGATTTTTTTTTTTTTCTGGTTTTATATTTAGTTCCCTTTTTAGGTCATCAGTGTAATAGAGTCACAGAGTCATTTTGTTTGAAAAAGACTTTTAAGACCACTGAGTCAAACTATTAACACAGCACTGCTGAGTTCATCACTAAACCATGTCCCTCAGTGCTACATCTGCATGTCTTTTAAATACCTCTAGAGATGGTGACTCCACCACTTCCCTGGGCAGCCTGTTCCAAAACCTAATAACCCTTTTGGTGAAAAAGATTCTTCCTAATACCCAATCTAAACCTCCCTTGATGCAACTTGGGGTAATTTCCTCTCATCCTGTCACTTGTTAAATGGAAAAAGAGGATGATGTCCACCTGGCTACAGCCTCCTTTCAGGACTTGTAGAGAGAACTAAGGTTCCCCTGAGCCTCCTTTTCTCTATGCCAGGTAACCCCAGCCACTCCTCATAAGGCTTGTGCTCCGGACCCTTCACCAGCTTCATTGCCTGTCTCTGGACACGCTCCAGCACCTCAGTGTCCTTCTTGCAGTGAGGGGCCCAAAACCAAACACAGGATTCAAGATGAGGCCTCACCAGTGCCAAGTACAAAGAGACAATAACTTCCTTGGTGCTGCTGGCCACACTATTTCTGATACGGGCTAGGGTGCCATTGGCCTTCTCGGCCACCTGGGCACATGCTGGCTCATGTTCAGCTGCTGTTGAACAGCACTCCCGGGTCCTTTTCTGACAGGCTGCTTCCCAGCTGCTCTGCCCCCAGCACTGCACGGGGCTGTTGTGACCCAAATACCAGGACCTTGTTGATCTTCATACAATTGGCCTCATCCCATTGATCTTCCCAGTCCAGATCCCTCTGTGGAGATCTGTTGCCCTTCAGCAGATCAGCACTCTCATCTAACGTGGTGTCACCTGCGAAGTGACTGAGGGCGCCCTCAGTCCCCTCATCCAGATCACTGATAATGATATTAAACAGGAGTGGTCCCAACACTGAGGCCTGGGGAACCCTAGGGAGGGATCATCTGCCAGCCAAACCAAACTCCAGGCACTACTGCTCCCTAGGCCAGCCATCTAGTTAGTTTTATACCCAGTGAAAAGTGCACCCACCCAAGCCATGAGTAGCCAGTTTCTCCAGAAGAATGCTGTGGGAGACATTGTCAAAGCCCTTCATTTTTAGATCTGGATGTGCTATGTTTTAATTTATAATTTTAAATGAGTGGCTTATAAATGAGAACTACCTGCCTTTAATGACTGATGAAACAAAACAGAAAAAGAGAAAAAAGCAATATGCCTTTTCTTGAACTATTGTCATAAATCTTGCAGGTATGTAATTAAATTCAGCACTGCTTTGATAAAAGTTCAGTGTTTCATGTACATACAAGGTGATGAGATACGACATAATTCTTCAACATGTGTACCACACGTGATTAACTTATAGAGCCCCATATTAACTCAGCCTGGTTTGAAAGCGATCCCATCTGTGGTTTCTATGTGTGAATACATCCATATGCAAACTGAAGTGCAGAGATCCACAGAAGTACTGGCTTTACTCTGAGGTACAAGCAGACCGTAAATGAATAACTGCACGGCTCTTGTCATATAGGAATTGGCTTCTACTTACACTACCATTTAGCTCCTCCCTTCTCCCACGCTTTCTTGTTTCAGAACTCCAGAGGAATCTGATCTGTTCAGTTTAAGCATATTGAACTGCAAAGGCTCTGGGAGGTGGAACTGGCATTGCACTCTACTGTCTAGGGCTTCTTTATCACAGTCATATTTTAAGACAGAGATTAAAGCCAAATGGCCCTCATTATCAGTTCTTTGCTTCTCCTACAATATCATTCATAGTTAGATTCCACTAAACTAACACACATACTGTAGGTACGATGGAATGATGTAAGTTCATTCATATATAAATAGCCAGAAGATGTCAAGGTCTTTCCAAAAGTATCACTACCTTTCCAGCCTATAGGTGCTGGAGACAGGCAGTCTCTAAGCTGGTGGCAGTTCTCATGCAAGGTTCTGCCCTTGCCCAAGACTTTTCATACTTTATACAAACTGTGCAGATATTTTGTAGTTGTAGTGTCAAGGTTTTGTGTATGACATGAAAAAAGCATTAAAATAAATATGTCAAAACATTTAAAGAGGAAACTGAGCAAAGACTGGGGCTTAGAATAGTGGGCGATCTTATTCAGAAAATAGACTGTATTAATTTAATATTGGTCTAATTGTAGCAGCCTCATTGTTCTATGTCTATACACCATGCATGGTTACTCATAACACTGCAAGTAGCATCAGAGTTGAGGCTACAGCCTCCCTGTCAGAATAGATGTGATAAAGAGCTCTTCCAAGTGACAAGCCTCTGAAGGGCCGTCAAGCAGTTCTCATTTTACCTGTTAGGAGGCAGGAGAACACACAAAACTCAACCCCTGGTGTTTCACTTCACTGAGCCTGTTTCATCACTCCCATTGATTTTGCCACAAGTCCTGCATAAAAGGCATAACCTTATGGAAACATCCTCATCTGCTCCCAGAAAACTCGCTGAGCTGCTACATCATCATTTTTCTATGTCGTCATTCTTCTACATCATAATTTTTCTGCAACCATTCTTCTGCAAGGATCTGGTGAAGGATGAAATTCACCTATTCCCTAATGAACCAAGAGGAGGCAGTGCTATCAATGACTTTGGCAGAGCTACTCCATTATGTGCCAGATGAAATCTTTCTTTTCAAATGCAATCTTCCTCATTATAATCTCAATCTGAACAGGTCTCTTTTCACTTTAACCGTACTGGACTGCACGGGCTCTGGAAGAGGGAGCTGAGGGTGAAAGGTGGAGCTCTGAGAGGGGAAGCTGAGCTGGATCTGCATATGTGCCATGCTGTATGGGTCATAGCTTGGAAATTATAGATTCTCATTATATATATGCAAGAGTAATAACCCAAGGACAGCACAGCAGTAAGGTCATGGCGCAACTTCCACGGCAGAACTGCCTTTATCTCGAGTGGGTAGCAGATGGCCTTACAGCTATTTCCACATTCACTTCTTGCCTGTTCAGATTGAAACCATAATGGGGGAAATATCATTTGAAAGAAAGATTTAACCTGGTACAAATTGGAATAGCTCTGTCAAAGTCATTGATAATATTGCCTCTTCTTGACCGTCGTTAGGGAATGGATGAAGAATTTGGAATTTAAACCTAGGTTTTGGAAGTTTAGTAGCAGAAGCATAAAGAAAGCCTTTGAAAGATAGATCAGCTGTTACAGGGCTGCCTTAACTGTGCACCTTAACTGTGCTTAACTGCTCGTAACTGTGCCTGATCAACAATTTTTTAAAAAATTGTGTTCTGAAATAAAATAGCAGCATTGCTAGAAGAAAATTATATATCATCCTTGCAGGAAAACAGCAAGGTGACCATGAAATTATTATTTTATGATAATGAAGAATTATTGATACATTCAGGGAAAAAAAACAAACCACATGGATGCTGCCTAAAAAGCAAACCATGATTGTTCCAGTAAGAGTAGAACCTGCCTGCAATAACGAAGGATTCTCACTGAATAATTCAGTGGATTAAATAATTATGGTTTTATCTTGTTATCAACTCACTGTTTTTCCAAATGGTATTATTGTGAGTCAGACTTGCATGGTTTCCCCATTTTGTTGTTCTTTCCTATTTCCTTCCATTCTTCATTTTTCACTGAAAACCACAGGAAAACATTTTTGTAGTGAGAATATCATTCCTGCTGATCATATATCATTTGCAAGCTGAGTGAATTTGTTCCACATGACTTTTGAACATATACTGCAAAAAATGTCTGGCAATATAGAGAATCTGGTAAAGAGGTGTCTAGTGTATTTTCATTACTGATATGTATTTGAATTAGTATTTAATTAGTAATACATATAGATACAGCTGGAGAGGTGAGAATGAATACCCTTCCTCTGATTTCGCTTAAGATAAAAAAGCCCTGAGTCAGTAGTAAAGATCAGAGACTGTCTGAAGGGGGAGAAAAAAAAGGAGAAATATTGCTGTCTGCACATTCACTTTTAGACAGGTTTTTCCACACAGTGCACTGCCATTGCCCTGAAAATGCAGATCCTTGGTTAGCAGAGATTTTATGTCTGTGTAGCAGGGTACATATATGATAGAATCTTTAATAAGCAAGGGCTGTTATAGGGTAACAGAGAGTTTAGACCTTGAGGTGACTGATCAGTCAGCAACAGGTGGATGTGATAGCACATTTGCCTTTTGCTGCCTCGTTATACTCAAACTCTCATTATCTATAGAGAGTTCAGAGGATGTGAACTGTTGGAATACTCTGCATATTTCCCTATGAAGTAGAGAGACTGTCAGTTATATTTGTGTAGTTGAATTGAATATACCTCTAGGCTAAGGTTAGCTCTCTGCTTAGTCCTCCTCACCTTTAACTCTACTCCAAACAAAACACTGAATTGCAGTCTTTCATTATTTATTTCAGTTTTCCTAGGTAAAATTTGGTAAATACAGCCATCTTGCCATTCAGTCTTGTGAGATAGGACAGTTTTACAAGGTACCTTCCACACAAGAGGCTGAGTCTGGGTAGTGTTTTGTTTGCCTGATATTTTTAGCACAGTAACTCACTAAACCGTTAGGGTTTAGGTTTCAGAGAAATATGCAAATTCAAATCGACAAACAAATCAAGCAAGTAACTAAAAGCACAAATTTTGACCTTTCTTAGTGGAAAATGAGAGAATCATATCTGAAAGTTCTGTAGGTAGGCTTCCTATTAAAGTATTTTGAGAAAGAGCCACGGCAAAAATCTTTTCCCGTCATTGATCATTTCTTTTCTCCAAAACAAATAGCCTGTAATTTGAGAAAACTGTTTCTCTGCCAGAATGTTTTGTTAACCTGCCTTACCTTAATGCAGCACAACTCAGCAATAGCACCAGAAACAGGGGCAGCAGGCTCACTGAAAGCACAACATATAGGTCTCTGCTGAAGGTTTATCAAAGCCTATGTGAATCTATGATAGACAGGGTAAAATTCTTGTTACCTGATTTTTAGAATTTTGGCGTTAGTCACACTGTGCTAACAAAGCTTCCCTCATTATCAAGGGAGAAGTTGGTACCTTTGGAGAGAGTCCACCTG